>JANHFR010008752.1:39744-50097 GCA_032468015.1 Mimophis mahfalensis | reverse complement strand
TCCGGATGGCGCCCGACCTCCAGACTTTCCGCAGGGAGTTGAAAACCCTGCTGTTTACATCTGCTGGCCTGGACTGAAGGGATTTTAGTAGTCGATTTTAATTTGTTTGTGAGGGCATGTTTTTGTTATAATTAATTTTAATACTTTGTGTTTTTAATGCCCTGTAAACCGCCCTGAGTCCTTCGGGAGAAGGGTGGTATAAAAAATAAATAAATAAATAAATAAATAAATAAATAAATAAATAAATAAGCCCTAATGCATTTTTAGAGCCAAAATAAGACTCGAGCTTATTTTGGGGGTCTGGAGGATTTCATTATTGGATGCTGCCTCTTCTGCCTGGCCATTAAGTTCTGCAGGACAAGCACTCTGAAGTCCTCAGAGAGATAAGTTTGTTTATCTGATACAAAGGAGATCTTTTCCTATGTGATTTGCAGATTATGGAATGCATTCCTATGGGAGCTTCATTTGGCTATCAATTCTCTCAGCCTTGAGAAGAGCAGCAAAGAAGCATCTGTTCTGCCAACATTTTAATTGTAAATAGTTGTTAATATTTATTGTATTCTGCCTTTTACTGATTATGAATAGCCTTTTCAAACTGAATAGGTGAAGGTGAGTCTTCCAGCAAGGTGAACCTTCCGCCAGTGAATCTATAGAAAAAAGTTAAATGTTTCATTTATACAAAAGAACAGGATGGAGTGCACAGGAAGGGGGCATTGCTTACAATGAACTGAAGTGTAGTAGCACTTGAACCAACTCAAGACAGAAAACATTATTTTTGAGAGCCAGAAGGAAAAGTATTTGCTTCCCTGATGAGTGGGGGATGAATTCAGAATCACATCTTTAGAAAATCGTTAGCAGCCCAATGTATATTGGTCATGCAAATTAACCCGAGTAATGTGTGAAATATAGAAATTATAAATTCTCCTTCCTTAAGTTTTATTTTAGTTTTATTCCCTGGAGAAACTGTATCTAATAGTTCCTCATATGGTCTTAAGTAAATTGCTTCTGTAATGCATTACATTGCTTTCATTTCTTGGAGAAATGCATACTTGGGAAATAAAAGAAAGGGAAACATAGTAGAACAAAATGAAATGTCAGAAAATCTATTTAATTCTTCTAAAACTGGTGGGGGAAAGCATCCAGAATATGGCTTCTGAAATTCTTTAGCATCAGTGACCATTTTCTATTTTCTTCTGTAAGATCTATGCATGTCTTTATTGTATCCATAGGTTGCATCTACATGCATTTATGTCTGCATTTTCTCCTGGGTTCTCAACAGGGTATGAACATGCATAAAGTATGTATGTCATGTGTAGGTTTTCTCTACATAGTTGGATCTACAAATATGCACTTTATCCACAGGGATTAAGCAGGATGCATGAAAATATGCTTTTTTGAGTGCAAGGCTCTAAGAAGGGTAGTGTCAACCATCCCATTTGGCACATTCAACAGAAGAAACTCTTAGATGTTTAGATTTACCAAGAGTATAGCTTTATTGAAAATTTTTCCCACAAAACCCCACATAGGTAACTCCCCTTTTCCCTTCTAGACCACCCACAGTTCATAGTTCACCAATTGAGTTCCGTTCTTTTGCTTTGGGAAAAGCTGTCTGCTTTGGTCAAAACTTTCTTCATTACTTGGCCTTGGTAGATAATGTCTTTCTGGCAACAGATGGTTCACTTGCATTCTAGAGCCTCCTTCCTACCCTTTGGAATTCACCACCCTCCTCCCATCACTCTTTGAAAAACTGAGAGCGAAAGCAGGTGCAGGCAATTATGGAGTCAAGTCAGGTTTGACAAGTAGGCCCATTTGTGTTGCCTCGGTATATGCCTGTTTCTACTCTCCCTTTATGTTGTGGTCATATATGTTATTTTTTATAAGCGTGTATTGGGAAGCACAGGACCGGTTGTGTACCTCTGTTTTCCATTAAGGAGAGAAGAGAGCAGGACTTGGTAATAGCAACATTCTAAGCCCAGTTCCCTGTCCTATAAGTATTGGAGAGTTATTTTCTTGAATCATTTTCTTCTGTCACTCCAAGGTAGCTTCAGCTCATTTTCAGATTCAGTCTTCCCTGTATTGCTTTTTCCCCATCTCCCATATTTGGTTCTGTTACGATCAATTTTAGGACAGTTAACGTGCTAATTGACAGATGGACAAAGTCCCTATCCTTGTTACAGAATTCAGGTTAGAAAGAATACAAAGGGTGAACATATTTATCCATCCTTGGCTGATCTTGAAAATGCTAGGCTTGATCAGTCATAGTACCTGTATGAATATCACCAAGAAATTTTGGGGTTGGAGACTCTGGGGAAAAAAACTTCCTGGAAGGAGATAAAACTGTTTCTCTAATGTGGCCAAAAGACCACATGGATATGCCCATGAAGTCTCCAGAAATAAAGCTCTTAAAATAAAAGATTTTACCTACTTTCATTCCTTCCTTGGAACAGGATGAAGAATGGAGAGACAATCCACCATTTGGTGCTCTGTGTCATGCAGTAATATGTCTCGGGCAGCACTGTTGAATAATTTAGCAGGACTTATTCTCTAGGAAGTATATTTAGCACTCTCTCCAGCCAAAACATAATCCTAACCATACTGTTAATTATTGCTTGTTTTGGCTCTCTGTTCTTGACTGAGTAATTATTTCTGGTCCATTTGGAATAGATTTGTAAATGACATGTTACCTCTATGAGAGTTATGTTTTCTCTACCTTAGTTTATGTGCAGGCTAGGGATGTAGTCATTAAGCAAAGAATCCTGAACATGAAGAAACAAGAAAAAACTAAGCCACACACAATCAACTCTTCTATGCTAAACTATCCTGCTTTGGTTTAATATTCATAAGGTAATAGGGTTTGGGAAAAGGGATGTGCTATAAAGATGTTAATGTGATATAGAATTATACTGTATATCAAAATTTTGGACTTATTGAACATTGGATACAGCAAAAAAACGTGGAACAATATTACCACTGCTGAGTTAAAAATTGGGCTGATGACTTCCAGTGTTTTTTGTTTATGAATTGATTCTCTATTGATGTAATGCAGGGGTTTTCAAACTTTATGTAATGCAGGGGTTTTCAAACTATATTTCTGTACCCCTCCTCATGAACAGAGAAGCCTAATAATTTCATTCAGGTTTATGCTGGGCAAAAAATAAATATATGGAACATTTCACATTTCTCAACATAAAAAGAATGTTGGATTTATTGAACATGGTGTACAGCAACATTATTTTGTTACAGTTGAAGGGTGGCATTACCCTGACTTACAGTGTTGCGGCTAATGATGAGCCCACTCCATATATATGCATAAACTCTCTTTTGATACAATGCAGGGGTCTCAAACTTTGCAATACCACAAGTACTTGCTGCAGACTCGCACAAGCAAAGGGAGGAGCAAAATCTGAGGTGAGTGTTGACCAGAGGTGGTATTCAGCCAGTTCCGACAGGTTCCGGAGAACCGGTAGCGATAATTTTGACTGATTTGGAGAACTGACAAATACCACTTCTGATTGGTCAACACCAGCAAATACCACCTCTGATTGGCTAACAGCATAGCCATTCCCACTAAGCCACGCCCACAGAACTGGTAGTAAAAAAAAATGAATCTCACCACTGGTGTTGACATACCTCCTGCCTTGCTTGGGCAAACCTTTAACAAGTTTAAAAAAAATTTCTGATCCTATCTAGGTTAGGGACAACCTGATGTGGATCCTGTTTGGGAAACTAGACAAAATGGAGAGATAGACCTATATTACTTCTTGTGGCCCAAATTGCATGCTGTAATAAAAATCTCAAATGTTTTTTTTTTTAATCTGTGATAATAAGTTCTTATCTATTTTTCTTTTCATTTTCTCCCTCTGTGCAGGGATAAAGGAATGGGGTTGAAACTGCCCTCTGCGCTTGAGAAAAGCAATGCTGAAAACATTGTCTGGAGCATTTCTTGCATCTGGCACATGAATTCCCTTTGCTGGACACCTGGGTTGGGAAAAGATACTTTACCAAATATTAGATAGATTCTACTGTCCAGGAATCTGAAGAGATGTCAGTAGACACTGTGAGGCATGTAGGGAGTGCCAATTAGTCCCAAGAAGCCCCAGGATAAAACTCCAATGGTATATGTACCTATCATGTCAGAACTATTTTCAAAGGTGTCTATGGCTACAGCTACAACAGGTCATCTCTTGAAAATGGCCAAAGGGAATAGATATACTGTATATTGGTGGTATGAAATTATGCACAGTTACCAAAGGCAGTTGCATTATTAACCATCATGACAAAAAGGATAATACGGGGATTGATAAAAATCTTCAGTAGAGCAAGTATGTCTTATTGTATCTTGATGGATCAAGGGTGTAGTTGTTCAGTCAACCCTCTTAAAACAACTCTGTGGAGGATTGGGAGCCAGGGAAGGGAGGACTACAGTACTTAGCATTGCAATATTGCAGGTTTACAATGACTCAAATAATAAGCAAACAGTGGAGTAGCTAACTCCTTGTCCATGTATGGCAAAGTCTGAAACTTGCCTATACCAAGAGAAGAAAGGCTTGCCTCCAGAAGCTGTGGATGCTCCATCACTGGAGGTTTTTCAAAAGAGAACCATTTGTCCAGCTGATACAAGGTATCCTGCTTAACCAGGGTGTTGGACTTAAAGACCTTCAAGGTCCCTTCCAACTCTGTTATTCTGTATTCTGTAAAACTGAGGGAGGACTAGGTCAGGAGAGAACTTCAACCTTCTAAAAAGGAGAGAGGTTTATCAAGGAGAGAGAAGTGAAGCTGAATGTGCCCTCTGTACTTGGGAAAAACACACTGAAAATGCCAATTGGAGTAATTGGAGCTGGTCAGAAGCATCCCCTCCTCCACACTTCTTGAGGCTAGGCTCAGCTGAAAGGACTGTAAAGGTTTTACAGACCTAGCTCTTGCAGCTTTGGGGATGTGAAACGTTCAACTTCTTAGTCTTCTGATACAGACAATGACCCAGCTAGTCAGTTGGCCACACCCAATTAAAAAAAAGAACAGCAAGGTGGATAAATTTATAGCTCCATCTGCAACTCCAACCAAAACATATATTTTCATAGGATTATGTGGCTGTGTTAAGGCTGGGGCTACATTGATATCCCTGGCAGCTCAGAATCATTTTTTGAAGCTTTGAATCCCAAACATTATCCAGCTTATTTCATAACTTTCTCCTTTGAAACAACCTCTTCTATATAAGGGTGTGTGTCATGGTTCAGCAGTTAAAAATGCTGAGCTTAGCTAACAGTCCAGGTTTGTGATTGAGTTCTGCACAGTTGGTGAGCTCTCATTACTTGCCTCAGCTCCTGCTCACCTAGCAGTTCAAAAACATGCAAATGCAAGTAGATAAATAGGTACCATTTCAGTAGGAAGTGTTCTGTGTGCCATGGCTTGTAGTCATGCTGGCCACATGACCATGGAGGTATGTTCAGACAACACTGGTTCCCTTGGCTAACAAACAGAGATGAGCACCACCCCTAGAGTCAGACACAACTGGACAGGAGAAATTAACTTCTATATAACTTCTCAGATATCAACTTTCCCAATGTTGCATTCCCATAACTATGAATCACTGAAATCGAAGTGCATCTAGTATGTGTTATTTGCAGTTGGCATTTAGTTAATGCAGAGTTGACCAGGAAGTAGTTCAGCCCCCCTTTTTTGCATTTTCTTGGCGGCCCCTCTCTCAATTTTCTTTCTTGTAAGCTGGCAAAAGAGGCTTCTTGCTGTGTCTGAAATGCTGTGACATTTCTATCCTGCAGGAGGCAGATATACCATTCCAGAAGAGCCACCCCTGCATTCAAGTGACTCATCCCACCAGACAGTGGACCACTACTGTTGAGGTAACAACTGGAGATCTTCCAGCTCTGAAGCATCAGGAAATTAGCAGACAGCCAGATTTCTTCTGACCCAGACAAATGCTGGCACCTTGTAAGTGGCAGCTTTCCAAGACAAGTTGTTTTCTTTTTTGCATTTCTAGTAACCTAGGAGATGCAAATCTTGTATCTTGCTTGCAAACACTGCCATTATTTTTACATATGACATTTGGTAATGTAGCAATGGTGCAGCAACCACCTCCCCCTTCAATTCCCAGAGATAAATAGCTCCTGCCATTTCTCTTTTGTATCCACTGCTGAGCTATTTGAAAAGAGCAGGAGATAAGTAGCCTTATGACCACTACAGATTAACAGACTCAGAGACGCCAAATGCAGGTTGTTTCTGCTAGCTGTTGAATTAACGTTTAGACAGACTTTTCAATGCAAAGATTACTGCAAATAATAGACCATGCATAGAGAACCTAAGGGCCATGGAAGCTTAGACAAAATATCCAAGAGCTTTTTATCCAGGAGCACTTTGCCGCTACATCAGTGCTTAGCTAGATGCCCTTTCAGATTGCAAGCTTCTTTAGCATTCAAATAGTTTTTACAAAAATCCAGATAAGCATTTTTTTTTCAATAGAGCGATTGGGAGAAAGGCTTTTTCCTGGTCCTGCCTCTGTATTTTTAATAGCAAAAGAACATTCTGATCTCTGAGTCAGAAGAGGAATCCTAGGATATGAAGGATCCTGGAAATGAAGGAGAACCCACGTGAACCTCTTTAGAAGGCAACTGGTGAATTATCATTGTTCCACCACTGGAAATATAAAAAGTCTGAGCACTACATATCATATAGCTTATCTTGAGACATTTCTGGAAAAGGTTGCCTGTGACAGTTGAGAGATCTAGTGCATCATGTTTATGCACATATTCTTCACTGTTCAGTGATGAGTAGAGTATTGAAAACAGGTCCTTGGAAGGCAACAGGTTATGGAAAGAAATTCTGGGGTAAAAACCCTACCTTGTTTGGGAAATAAACATCTACTTCTTCATGCATAATCAGATAAGAAGAGTGATGCTTGTCAAGTGGGCAAGAAATCATGATATGTTAGTCTTACCAGGTAGACTGTTATGTGTTGAATGTATATAGTGGGTTTTTTTTTAATCCCATTTAGTTAGGTTGCCCTGATAAAGTGAAACTAACTTTTAGATGTCTGTAACTGCTAGCTCCAACTGTTTTGGTGGGAAAATTAGAACATTCGTATTTGGGCAGGTTTTTTCATGTATTATGATTTGTTAAGGCTCTGTGGGCCCAGAGTAAAAATTACAGGTAATTGCCTGCTTTTCCTCCATTCCAAGTTTGAGTCAATAAATGCTGTTGCAGCTATGCTGGTCTGCTTCTTACCCACTGAAGCCCACTACACAATATAGACCATACAAAAAACATGGCCTGATAAGCTAATTTTATTTCTTTGTAAGGTTGCATTAACAGAATCTTGCAAGTTCAAAGTATAGCTCTCCTCCATCTCATTTACACCCTGAGGAATGAAAGGTCTCTTCTGAGTCTCTTATTTCACCCATTAGAGGACTGCAGACTACCTGTATCTCTTATCTGACCATTCCCTAGTCAGCACCTCTGAGCCCTGTCTCCCAAGGTCATTCTCACATATCATTATACGAAGGGCCTGTAGTCTAGTGTTCAGAGGTTCAACCTATTTCATTGCATAGAAAACGTATATGGCTGCTTTTTTTAATACAAGTAATTTTGGTGACTAAGGGAGATGCAACTGTGTTAATTTTAAAAAATAGCACCAAATACAGTTAATGATGATGTTATCCATTCAGCTGTGTCTGACTCTTGGCAATTCCATGGGCCAGGTCTCTCCAGATCTTCTGATCTGCTTCTTTGAGTTTTTCTAAGCTGGTGTCCTCTTTGATAATGTCCAGCCACCATGTTCTTTGGTAGCCTTGGTTTCCTTCTACCACTAATTCTTCCAAACATGTCGGTAATTGCTTTCTCCAATGAATTCCCTTGCATGACCAAAATAATACAGTTAAGAATAATAATCAAACTATGTCAAGATGCCTCAATATGTTGTTTGCAGAAGATCTTGTAGGTCAGGTAGATATCTAATGAAAACCTGGAATAATTCTCACTCAATGTAAATCATAGTAAATGGACAAAAAGCCTGTTTTAGTAGATGGCAGCTTCCTTTGCTTCTGCTTGCTAAGGCAGCTCTCCTCCTGGACTGAGTCTCCCACATAAATTTTGGATAGACAAATGAGGCAATGCAATGGGAGAGATCTTGATGAGTTAGAATTTCTCAAGTAACCACTGAGCTTCTTTTCTCAAGGCAACTGAAGAGCAAAGGTCTTTTAAAACAGAAATGTACATTTGATTCTTATTATTCTGTACAATGGAGAGAATAGTCATGGCACTGGAGAGAGCGTGACCCAAGTCAGAGAAATGTGATCATACATTTAACTAGTATCCTTGAGATAGATGCAGCAATAACACACCCTGTCATCACTTTGGAAAGAAATCTGGCTATAACGTTTTGCACAGCTTATGAAAGAAGAGCAAGCACATGAAACCAATATCTGCCACGGTTTTATCTATTGGAATAGAAGAACAGCACTTCACTTATGCCAGTGAGGTGATATGAGAAACACTATGCAATCTCTGCTGCCTTCTAATTATGTCCTTATACAGCACCCCCCATGTATCTCAGTCCCACAACATGTCCAAGTACTGTCCCCACTTGAAAGATAGAGAAATAGAGACATCTAGAGGGAAAATCACTTTGCCAGAATGCAGAGGGCTCTTCCATGGTTAAAACACAAACACCCTATCTGGTCTGACCTTGATATGTCCATGTAAGTTTTCTTCACAGCAATACATGTTAATTTTCTAGCACTGCAGACTTGGATCTACAATGCTATTAACAACTAAATGATGAACCTTGCCATCTGATTTCAGGTCAATGGATCAGTATAGAGCCCAAAGCCAGGATGCCAGACAATCTTGATCAACCAAAGGATGTTTTATTTACAAATATTCACAGGAGTCACGAGGTGGCTATACTTACAGAAGTGGAACTGAAAGCAATACAAGCAGAGTAGATATGAGAAGCAGGAAAGCTTTCTGTTTGTATGTGTGGGTGTAGCAGTTACCCATATTTATAATGCAACTTTTAACAATGTTTGACAGCTCACATGGCTGTCTTGTGACTGTGGGAGTTGGGCTTGCACCTGCTTAGAACCAGACTCCCTGTCTCCAGGCTGTTAGTGTGGTGTGGCCTAAAACACTGTTGGCCATTTTAAATGCACCTTACAGCATATAGAAATTATTGTTTTAATGTGGGAATGCAAAAATATTAACAATTCCCCTTCTCATTTTCACAATGAAACAATGGGTTCTGTATGCAAAATTATTTAGTTTACACAACCAGGTTTTTCTAATACAATTATAAACAATGCTTACATTACAAGTTTGTCTCTGATAAATTAGTCAATGACATTTTTGACAATTAGTAATAGGGCTGTTCAGCATTCAAGGGTTTGGTTAGAACATCAGCTATTTGCTCTTTACTCTTAACATAAATGACCCTTATGAAACCAAGAATTTAATTTTACTGCATCAGTTTTAAATACATGACCCATCATCAGGTTTTGATTACCTGTATTTGTGCCCAGCTGTGTTTTGAGTGATAGGTTCTACCCACAGGTATCCTCACAGTGTGAGGATGATTGGAGGAGGTTTCAGTTTCACATTTGGGTGACTTAAGAATTGTTTTTACTCGGGCTTCCAGCGAGCTGCTGCTCCCAATGGCCACAGTTTTTTTTTCACGGCTGAACTACAGCTGACTGTCATTGCCGGGAGCCGGGGAGATCAGCAGTTTCCCAGCAAGAAAAACCCTCTCCTTGGGTGAAGAGGAGGGGGTGAGCTGTCTGGACCGGGGTTGAACTCCCTGAACCCCCCAGGGAAAGTTTTCTGGGGGCAAAAAGAGGAGCTCCCCACAGAGGTTCGGAGATCGCTCCAGTCAGTGGGTTCCCCCTGCGGAGGCAGGGCAAGGGACAGAAGACTCGTCCCCATACTTTGGATTGATTTATTTTGACTAACAACGGGCAGACCTGGCATGGAAGTTCTTTTATGTCCCTGATGACCTTTCTTTTCTTTTCTTTTTTTTTCTTTTTCCCTTGTTCTGGACTGATTATGAAAATTTAAGATGGCTACAATAATTATATAAGAAATTGAAAGGAAATTTTCCATTGTCAAAGTATTTTTTATTGGTTGAAGCACTTTCCACAGATTTAAGCATTTTTATAGTGACACCTCCTGGATGAATAGAGATAGTACATTGTATTCGATTTAAAGAGAAAAGTAAAGTGTTTGATTTAAAGGGGACAGACATGGCTTGTAAGCAAAGGCCTAATCAACTCATCCACCGACAACAACCAAATCAGTTATCACCCACTATTCTAAAAGACCTGCAAGAGACGGTTAATGAACTTAAAGTAA
>JANHFR010008742.1:0-11410 GCA_032468015.1 Mimophis mahfalensis | reverse complement strand
GTAGGTAAATTGAGGACCCAGATTGTTGGGGGCAATAAGTTGACTTTGTAAAATGCCGCTAATAAGCAGGCATATACAAGGAATGAAGGCTATGGCTAAGCACATTGAGTTGTGCTTAACAGATTGTAAGCCGCTCTGAGTCTCCGGAGAAGGGCGGCATATAAATGGGATTTAAAAAAAAAAAAGTTGAAGTCCACACATCTTCAACCTGCGAAGGTTGAGAAACAGTGCTCTAGTTGATAGTAGATGGTAACTCCAAGGTTGGATTCAAAGCTGTTTGCCCACTGCCTGCCATCTTGATCTCAGAGCTGCCCCCTACTGGATTGTGAGAGCAGCGATGGGCTTCAGGGATGTGGGGAGGGGTCCTATGCACCCATCTGTGCTTCCCCAGTGCCGAGCAAGGCAAACCTGCAGCCCCCAGATTGTCCTGCCCGGTCCTGCTCCTCTCCACAGGACCGGATGCCCCCACAGCCCACCCTGGCAACCTCCGGCTTCCGCCTGTCCTATCGTTGCCTTCATCTCCAGCCCAGCCTGGGCAGCCTTGAATCACCTCTTGCATAGGAAGGCGGCCTTTCTGGGGGAGCCACTCTCCCCCCACCCACAAACTCCCCCTAAGGGTGGGGAGGCTCAAGCATTTTAAGTGCAGGCTCTTTGGAGACCCGTATTAAGCACAGCCAGGATGAATGGGGGAGAAGGGGACTCTCCCGCTAGCCTCCCACTCCCCCACTCCTGTCTTCTTGCCAGCATGATCAACGCCGACTTCTGCGCTGGGTCCGTCCTCATCTCCTTCGGGGCGCTGCTGGGCAAGACGAGCCCCGTTCAGTTGCTGCTGATGGCCGGGCTGGAAGTCACCCTCTTTGGCATCAACGAGTACATCTTGCTCAGCCTCCTTCAGGTGAATTGCTCCCCTCCGCTTGGGATGGGATGGGCACAGGGAGAGAGATTGTCGTCCACTCAGAAGCTGTGTTCGCACAACCACTTAGACCCTGAACCCAGGTGATGTAATGTCAGGCGTGGGGAACCAAGAACGACGCATGGAAATTCTGAAAGCGGTTTCTTTACCGCTTTTTGGCACAAATAGAGAGAATTGTGCTGGACTAAAGGACCCTCTGCGTAGTTCTCTGATAGATGCTGCAAAGAATTAGGGAGGGCCGGTCTGTCCCACAGCAACGATTCAAGGCTGATGTTACTCTTCGCTCCTCCATCTTGCAACTCAGCGCCAGATCCCACCAGAATTAGTTACCTAAAGTGCAATGCTCCTGATTCCCATAGCCCACCCCCCACTTATTGCAATCCCATCCTTTTGAGGTTGGGGGGGGGGCTAACAGTTGTATGAACCCATTCCTAATTTCATGATTGCCAGAGCTTCCTGTCCTTGACTTCTGACAATGATGCTCAGCCCCAAAGAACATCTCCCTCCCACCCATGTTACCCATTTCCCAGCTGCAGGGGGTCTCTCGGGAACCCTGACGGTATCGAGTCCTTCCTCTGGCCCCCCGTTTCCCTGTGCCTGGGGCCCAGGACGGCCTCCCTCCAAGCACCAGGCAGACCCCAGTCGTTACCCAGGCCGTACGTACACATCCTGATGCCATTTCATCAGAACTTTGGATCCTTTCTTTTCCCCAGACATTTGGGTCAAGGGGGTTGTGAGCTCTATGGGGATGTGGCTTTTGGTTTCTGAGCTTGGCCACTGCATGGTGACCCAGCGCTGCAGAAGGCGCCCTCCTGCCGGGCCGTTTCCTCCCATCTGGCTCAGGTGAAGGACGCTGGGGGCTCGATGACCATCCACACTTTCGGGGCCTACTTTGGGCTGATGGTGTCCCGTGTTCTCTTCCGACCCCACCTGGACAAGAGCCGGCAGCGGGAAGGCTCCAGCTACCACTCGGACCTCTTTGCTATGATTGGTGAGGCTCCCAAAGGGACAGCTGACCTTCGCGCCTTTAGGACAGAAGCTGGATCGGGAGAGGCGCCGGTGGGCGGGGCAAGGGGGCCAAGGGGGTGGGACTAAGTGGTTTTGGTAGAAGCGGCTGGAGCTCGCTAGCTTTGCCTAGAATTATCTTCGACCTCACTCTGGTCAGGTTACAGTTTCCATGCATACTCCATTAAAAATATTGCTGCTTTTAAGCAATTGTCCAGCAAAATCCCAAGGGAGGCATAGGCCCGCCCAGGTTTGGGGATGGACATCGCCTTGGCTCAGCGTTTCTTTATTGGTTTCTGGTGCATTATGGCTGCCCAGGGACATCCCTGCCCCCGGGCAGGGCACCCGCGGTGTGAGCCCCTCTTGGAAACCGGAGGGCCCTTAAGCGGAAGGGCGGCTTTGTTCCTTTTGAAGGGGAGGGGCCCAGAAACCCCCCCTCCCCCCGTCCCCCCCCCATCTCCTGGCAGGCACACTCTTCCTGTGGGTCTTCTGGCCCAGCTTCAACTCGGCACTGACTGCCCATGGGGATGACCAGCAACGGACAGTGATGAACACCTACTTCTCCTTGGCGTCCAGCACCCTCGCCACCTTCGCCATCTCGGCCCTGGTAAACCGCGGAGGCCAGCTGGACATGGTGAGGGCCCAGGCAGCTCCAGAGAGCATCCACTGCTTTCAGAGGGAGGGTCTGTTTGGTACCCCAAATGTTGGGGCGCAAGGGCTGCAAATCACTGAAGCCAAGGATCTGTGTGCCTCGCCTGGCCAGGTTCTGCAGCGGCTCCTCTGCTTTCAAAGCTTCTTCCATTCCACCAGCCGATGCTTTCTGCAGGTCACTCAAAGGAGCCACTGCAGGGATCCTAGGCCAGGTTTGGGGCAGGCCCAGGGTGGGCTCCTGAGCCCCTCCAAATCACAAGGGAGACAGGGGCCATTAACTACAGGGAGCACCATCCTTATTTTATTCCACCTTTTTATAGATACAGTATAAAACTCCAGGCAGTGAACACACCTAATAATCCTGTCTCCTACTTTCCCATTTTATATTGTTTTTAATGCTGTATTTTATCATTAACTGAATGGAATTTAATTTTAAGTTAAACATATGCCAAATCAAACTGGAATTCGTTCACTTCTAATTCTTGCCTCCACTTTCTTCTCTCCCCTCCGCCTCCCAGGTTCACATCCAGAATGCTGCCCTGGCTGGTGGAGTGATCGTTGGCACTTCGGCCGAGATGGCGCTGACTCCCTTTGGGGCCCTGGTCGCTGGGTGCGTGGCTGGCCTGGTAGCTACCCTCGGCTTCAAGTTCCTCACGGTAGGCCAAGTGCCCGACCCGAGCTTTGCCTGCAGCCCCCTGGGGCCCTGCAGGAGCCCAGAAGGAGAGATGGGCAGCTGCCAGCCAGGCGAGAAGGCCAAGAGGCTTCCTACCCCAAAGTGCAGGGCCCTCTTTCTCTCTCTTGCCCAGCCCATCCTGGCTGCCAGGCTGAAAATCCAGGATACCTGTGGAATACACAACCTGCATGGGTTGCCCGGCGTGCTCGGTGCCCTCCTTGGCGCCCTGGTGGCCGCTCTGGCAACCCCAGATGCCTACGGAGAGGGGTGAGTAACAGCCGGGGAGGCAGAGGGTTGGGACTGGGAGGGAGAGTTCCTTCCCTCTCTGGCTGTCTTCCCCAAAGAAGCTTTGCCAGGCCAGTTGGGATCTGCCAGGGCTGTGCTGTCTCACTGGGGCCGTCTTGCTCCTGCAGAATGGCTGACGTCTTCCCCCTTGTGGCCTCTGGGCAGCGGACCTCCACCAGGCAGAGCCTCTTCCAGCTGCTGGGCCTGCTGGTCTCCCTGGGCATGGCCACGGTCGGTGGCAGCCTGGTGGGTGAGTGGAGGGCGGGGGCAGGCCAGCACTCCTGTAGTTCTTCCCACTCTTCCCACCCCCAGGGATGCTTTTCCGCTTGGGAGCCTCGTGCAGCCTCGGAAGGGAGTGAGATGCGGGGCCCAGACCTGCAGCGCTGCAAGGGGCTTGAGAAGCAGCCCTGACATTTTTATTTATTTATGAAATGTATATGTCACCCATCTCACTATCAAGAAACTCTGGGCAGCTTACAACATCATAAAAACAAGAAAATAAAAACCATAAACCCCTTAACACTTAACTAGTGTTAACCCTAACTTAAAACTAACAAAAGTAGGAAGCAATACCTGGATGGGATGGAGGTGAGAACTTCTCCTTAGTCCACTAGCCACGGGTCACTCCCATGAGGGACAATCGGCAGAGGCTAAGAGTGTGAGGTGCATCTCACCTTGAGCAGCCAGATGTTCCAAATGACAGAAGCCACACACACACAGACACCGGCACGTTCCTGGGCTGACAGGGCCTGTAGTAGCCCCTGCTGGCATGAATGGGTGGGCCAATCCCATTTTGAAGCGGGGCTCCCAGGAAAGGCCCCCACTCCCACTGTGCTCAGACCCCCTGCTCCTGCTGGCTGGTCTCTTTTTTTTTAGGGACCGTCCTGAAGATGCGGAGCCTTGCGATGCCCCCAGACGCTCTGTGCTTCGAGGATCAAATCTATTGGGAGGTATTTGAAGGCTTCCTTGGGGCCAAAGCCAGTTGCCGTTTAACCTGCATCAGATGCCGTGGATTCCCCTGAGACTGGAGACTGATTGATTGATTGATTGATTGATTGATTGATTGATTGAGTTTTATAGCCTGTCTTTCCTCTGGGACCTCAGTGGAAGGGATTCCCAACCCCAAAACCAGCCCAAGTAGTTTAGCCAGCACCAACTACCCCAGAATGAGGCTGTGGGCCACCTAACGGTCAACGTGGGCTGGAAGGGTCAGCTCAACCTCTGGAGGGCCAAAGACATCCAGGTTCTGGGTCCAGCAACCTGTCCTTCTGCAAGTACCAAAAGCCAAAAGACGAGGTTGAACGCTTGCAGGCTGCCTGAAGGCATCGTACGCCAGCATGGAGGACAGAGAAAATGGGGGGATGGGGGACCCTTTTCTCAGTTCCGCTCCTTTTGGCCTCGCATAGGTGCCTGAGGAACATTGTGATGGCTTCCAGGTCGTGGAAGCTCTGAGCATGGAGGAGGCAGACAAAGCCACCCACGCCTGACAGGCTGCTCACATCACCCTCACCACCAACAACCGAGAAAGGAATCCCTCCAAACAGTCATATTTTGCCTGGAAGAAAGCAAGAAGGGGTCTGTTGCAGCTCCTGCCAGGAGTGGAGTCTGCCTGGAATATGGTTTGCAGTGACCCAGGTGCCCAAGTTCAGAAGCACCGTCTTCCATGTGGTTATTTCATGGGTCGTAGAGTTGTGCCATCAGCCGCTAAAAATATCCCAACAGCAGCCAATGTTCTTTATAAAGCAAGCATGTTTTCTTTCACAACCACCCTTCAATTTACAGAATCCTGCTTGCTTCTCAACATAAATTCCATAATGCAAATCAGAAATACAGCCAAATACAGGTAGTCCTCAAGTTACCACCCCAATTGAGCCCAACATTTGTGTTGCTAAGTGAAACTTTTGTTAAATGAGTTAAATGAGTGACATTTTTCTTGGCACAGTTCTTAAGTGAATCATTGTGTTTGTTAAGTGAATAACACAGTTGTTAAGTGAATCTGGCTTTCCCATTGACTTTGCTTGTCAGAAGGTCCCAGAAGGGGATCATGTGACTTCAGGACACTGTGACCGTCATAAATACAAGCCGGTTGCCAAATGTCTGAATTTGGGCCATGTGACCCTGGGGATACTACAATGGAAAAGGTTCTTAAGTCACATTTTCCAGGGCCATTGTAACTTTGAATGGTCACTAAATGAACTGTTGTAAGTTGAGGACTACCTGTAACTGAGAGTGTGCAACAAGCAGCAACCTAGTAAAAGATGTGAATAACAAGGCAATAAAGACAGACCCTCATCTGAATTTTCCTGAATGTTACAGTCAAGAAGTGGTTGGCCAACTCTGCTGGCCCATGGAAGCCTTTTCCCTGGGTGGGTGGCCTCCACAATGTCACCAGGCAGTCTTTGGGGGAACATGGGGCTGGTTCGTTTTTTTGCATGTTTTCATTATTTCACATATTGACAACATAAATAAAGTTAACTCAGTAAATGTTATGGAATTTGGGAATGAAGCAACTGGAGGGCAAGTAAGAGACCAGATAAATGGGCTGCATCTTAAGATATCTTCCTTTCCAAAACTGGCACCTCTGGCTGAAAAAATTTATCATGTTTCCAATACATTTTGAAAAATTGGGAACCATTTTAACAATCATAACTGAAGTAGTATATCAATGAAAAAAATTTACACCAAAATTTTAAGCATGCTATTTGAAGTAATTATTACTTTACTACTGAGATTCTCATTGTTGGATATCAGTAGTATCCATTTTATGCATTTGTTTAATCACACAAACTTCAACTTCAGAATCAAATTGTATCAATAGTTTATAATTAAATTGTAATAAATATTTAGACTTGTATTAAAGCATTTTGAGTTCTATTCATATTATTCTATTAAGAGTCCACTGGCTAATTCAAATTGCAAAATACATTCAAATTAATAATAATTAAACTAAGACCCTGAATAAGCATTTTAAGTGCTGCCATGTGAATGCTGGTGTGTGAATGCTGAAATCAATGATGGGTTTCAGTCCATTCTTCAGTCATCTTCTCATAAGATTTTATTCTGGTTTTATTGCCCCCCAAATCTTAAAATCCATACAAATTATGAAGCATCCATCAATCTTATTCTTTAAGATGTTGCAGCCAATTGTGACAACCAGGGTTAAATCTGTTCCTATACTTTCCCCAAATTTTCATTAAACCATTTATAATAACATAGTTTTTTAATTTCTTCCAATGGTTTCAATCCAAAACATTAGTATTTCAACTACTGCATCTATTTTTTATGTATTTGTGAATGTATTTTTTTTAATGTACACTGAAAGCATATGCACCAAAGATGAATTCCTTGTGTGTCCAATCACACTTGGCCAATAAAGAATTCTATTCTGTTCTATCTTCTCCTTCCAGAGAAGTATTTCAAACTTGCAAACAATTTGCACCATGGGGAATGTTGCTTTTTGCCCATCATTTACCATATTCTGATAGATATAAACAGTGCATGTCAAGTGTGAGTTTGACCACTAGATGGCGGTGCTCTGCTTTTCTACTCTGCCTGACCCTCAGTTAAAGATGAGGTTGCTCTGTGTGTGTGTGTGTGTGTGTGTGTGTGTGTGTGTGTGTGTGAGCGAGCGCTGAGTTGGGTTGCACAGCCAAAACCTAAAACATCCAAAATAAGGACCAGATGAGTCTCCTTCATGTATGAGGTTCTCATCCATTCCAGGTCCTGGTTGTCCCAAAGGTGCTTTTTTTCCCTTTTTAAAAAAACTTTATTAAATTAAAAAGCAAAAAACAAACAGAAAGGTAATAATTAAAGATAACTAAGATAGACAAAACTATCATACAATTTACAGAATAGGGCTGTCCAGTTCTATTGCCTGCTCTCCTTCCTCTTCCTCTTCCAGAGCTATTGATAGTAGAGATCCCAATTTGAGCAATGTTCTGAGTCCCCGTATCCTTTAAAATTTTCTTCAGGTTATGGGCTTCTACACAATCCAAAATCCTATTAGTTACATATTCCTCTGGCGGAATATCCTCTTTTCTCCAAAATTGTGCATAGGTGACCCTTGCAGCTGTAAGAATGTGCAACACAAGGTACCACTTCGAAGGCCGAGTGGTTTCGCACTTAGTAGGAATGTATCGGGGTTCATCTCCACCCTAGACCCTGTTATCTTGGACAGCCACCCTTTGATCGTTTTCCAGGATTGTTTCGCCTTTGGACAAGTCCACCATAGATGGTAGGAAGGTCCATTTTCCAGCACTCTGGGCAGCAGCCTGGGTACATCTTAGCTAATCTAGTTGGTGCAAAATGCCACCTATGCTCTGGTTTCTCTTCAGATCATATAAATCTTTCGCCTTTTTACCAAAGGCGCTTTTTCAAGAGGCAACTGGGCTTCCTGGTTTTTCTTTGAAGACATTTCGCTTCTTATCCAAGAAGGTGAGCACTGAAGAAGCTTCTTAGATGAGAAGCTGAACACCTTCAAAGAAACAAGAAAGTCCAGTTGCCCCCAAGGTGCGATGAGCTCAGGGCCCAATCCTTTGTGAGGCTGCTTGAATGACCAAGGAGGGAGGCCAGAAGGCCACGCCCCGGCTCCTCCTTTGGCCCTCCGGCTCTCCTCCCCTCGGAGTCTCTTCTGGGCATAGACGGCACGGGTCCACTTCTTGGTGGACTTTTGGGGAGGGGTTCCTGGTCCTCCGCTCCCAAGGGAGAGGAAGGGGGACAAGCCGGGAGAGCTGAAGGGTGCTCTGTTCACCCTCCATTTTCTGCCCCACTGCCACTGACCGCCAGGGAGGAGGCGGAAAGCAAGGCTGCTTGGCCGGTCCCCACCTCCCTCCCTTCCCCTCCTTTAAAGGAATTTGTCTACCCTCCCGCCAAGCATCGCTCTGTCTGCGCTGGGTCTCCCCGAGAGCTCTTCCCTGAGTCCCAGTGGGGCTTAACGGGTTAACAAGGGCCGATGAAACTGGGCTAGGCCGCTTCTGCTTCGGACTAGCCTCGAGACCCGTGGCCTTTTCAGAGGGCGGCAACGGGGGGCAGGAAGGCGGGTCCTGCCTGAAGGTGGGCCAGGGAGTCTTCTAGCCCAGCAGTGGTGGGATTCTCGACTGGGGGGAGCAGCAGGTGAGGGGGATGGGTGGAAGGCGGGGGGTTTCTCTTCTGGGCCGAGGGTTTTGGGGGGGCTGAGCCTCCAAGCAGCGTCCCCATCGACGGGCCTCTTGGTCCCGCGCCACGAGATGCCGGCAGATTCTTCGGCGAGACGAAGATGCCTAATTAGAATTAAATGCAGAGATGCTTCGCTGTTAACGAGCCCTTTGGCGGGGGGAGCCCCGGGAAAAGGGGAGGCCACGTGGTTGCCGCCTCGGGCCTGAGGGGCTGCGGAACAAAGGGGGAGCGCCTTGGGTTGCTGGACACGTCCGAGGCAGACGCGGAGCCCGAAGGAAGCGGCTGAGAAAGGCCCGGCCCGTCGCTTTCCCAAGCAGGAGGGGCAGCTGGGCGAAGAGGACGTGAGACGGAGACACACCTTCCGCGACACAGTGCGCGCCCCCCGCCCCGTCGGGCTTGGAAATGAAATTCTCGCCCTGAGAAGGTCCTCCCCCCCCCCCCCGGGAGATCCCCGCCGCGAACAAGGAAAAGGCGATGTCGGCGTCCCGATTTGGGGGCTTGCCGGGGTGCCGGGACGGCCGAGGGCTCTCCTGGAGGCGGCCGGGCGTGTTTGTTCCGAGCTCTTGTCCGAGCGAAAGGCGAGCGGGGAAGGGGCGCCACTCGCTGAGCCCCCCGCCTTCCCAGACCTCGATCCGGGCGGGGGTCCAGATGGACGCGGCGGGAAAGACGGTTGGACCCGGGTCGGAGCAGGGTAGAGAGCCTGCTATCCTCGCGGCTTCCTTGCTCCCGAAGCCGCCAGATGCCAAGGGCGGCCCCTTCGGACTCCTCCTGGAGGGCAACGGAGCGCCCGGAGGCCCAGCCCGAGCGGAAAGGAGGGGAGGGCTGCGTCGGCAGCCTCCTTTCCCCCAAGGCTGCGAATGGAGGCTGCTAGGCCGCCCGTTGGGATGAACCGGGTAGCTGAGCCAGCCCGTTTCCCACTTCGCGGGAGTCCGGATCCTTGGTGGTCATGGTTTGTCAAGACACGCGTCTCCTTCCCGTCGTGGTCGGAACACGCATCTCCTCGATTCTCCGTCGAGGTTGGCTTTCCTCCCCACGTTTGGCTCCTATCAGAGCCAGTCCGCCGGTTCTCCCGTTTCCCAGTTGGGCGAACTCGCGGGAGCACAAGCGACGGAGCCTTCGATGGTTGCGTGTCTAACTGGGGGACGAGTCGTCGGGGCTTCAACGCTCCAGGTCAAGAGAAGGGAGACAGAGCCGAACTGCCCACTCTGGCTCGGAAGGCCGCCCCGCTGCCACCGCCCGAGCCCCGTAGTCCCAGTTTCCCCGGACCGGCCCCGCCGAGGAGCAGAACTGCCGGCCGGGCGGCGCTCCTCTCGGGGAGGAAGAAGGCGAGCGCTCAGTCTGAGGGGAGGGGCCCGGGAGGCGACTCCCTGCTGCCTCGGCCGTCGGGGGGATTGGCAGGGCGGGTAATTCTGAGGAAGGTCTCTGAGGGGTCTCCCTTCCCCCAGAGGCCGGGGGGGGGGAGGACGCCTTGCGGGGGCGGGCCTCCGCTCCGTCTGAGAGCAGCGCTGGCGGCGGCGACGTCATCCCGCGCGGCCCCGGCTCTTCAAGAGGCGCGGAGGCGGCGCGGAGCCTTCACTCCCGGGTCCTCTTGGCGGCGGCGCCACGGAGGCGGGCGAGGGACTCCGATCGCGGATCTCCAAGGCGGGTAAGAAAGTCTGTCCATTCCCCGCCCGGCCCCTCCGACGCCGCATCTCCTTTCGCTCGCCCACCTGCCCGCTGCGGCCGCGGCCGGGCTCCGCGCTTGCCGGCTGAACGGGTTTCGTACGAAGGTGGCCGGGCCGTGGCCCGGGAGGCTCCCGAAGGCACCGAGGGTTTTGGCGCTCCAGAGGGCGGGGCGGGTAAGAAACGGGGGGAGTTTCCGGGCGCGGGGCGAGGCTTTGGGGTTCTTTGGCCGCCTTAGCGCCCGTCTTGGACGGCCCCGCCTGCCGTTGGTGCCCGCCGAAAAGGCCAAGCGAGGCTGGTCTTTGGTCTCAGTTCATTGCTGTTTCTGGGCAGCCCCGCTCAGCGCTTGGGGTCCGATTCTGCTCCACGGAGCATTTGGTTCGTAGCCCGCCGAAGTGTCCGCTTAAGGGGCTTCAGGAGTTGCTAGCCGCTCCTCCCTCCCTCCCTCCAAGGCCGAGATCGGCCAAGCCGGGCGCGGGGAGATGCGGGGGCCGACTCACACGGGGAGGAGGGCTTTAGTGTAGTACCGGAGGTGCGCCAAACAAAAACAATCGCGGCTTTCTGAAACTCGGGACGTTTCGGTGTTTTGCAGCCCGAAGCGAGGTGCTCGGGACGATTTGGAAGGCGTCTCGTGACTCCCGACCGTTTCTTTCAGAGGCGTTTTACGGACTCCTAGCACAGATACGTTTGACACCAGGAATCGATCTGGTTTCCTTTAATATTTTCCTCAGGATCTTCAGTGCGACTGTGGTAAAGTTGTGCCTTGTAGCTATGAACTTTGTGTGACGTTTTGGAAGTGTTTTCGCTGTTTATTGTTAATTTCTCAGAGCTATTGTGGGCAGTAACAATATGAAACAGAATAAACCGTCTTCCGTCAAGCAGCGTCGATCTGCGCGGCTTTCGACTTTTGCATCTAATTTTATCGTGTGTGCCTTGAAATGTAAGAAAGAAAGAATCTAAAGGAAAGAAATCAGACAAAGTGAGGTTCGTGGTGATTCTCCACCGACCCTTTGCCCCGAATCCGAGGCAGTGGGCAAGCGATATAAAAGGCGCGCGGGGGTGGGGGG
>JANHFR010008741.1:219210-230661 GCA_032468015.1 Mimophis mahfalensis | reverse complement strand
CAGGAAGGCCTGGAGGAACATTGTGCATGGGGTCGCGATGGGTCGGACACGACTTCGCAACTAACAACAACAAAAATGAAAGGGAAACAGCATTTCTTCACTGATTCCCTCCTTCCCTCTTTTCCTTTTTTCCAAAGAGAAAGATGGAATCTTTTGAGCAGTATAGGAACTGAATGTCTAGAAGAGTATCCAGAGGTACTCTTGTTCATTCCCAGTACAGCTAACGAGGCCGGTATTATCAAGACAGCAATTTCAGGAAGGGGAATAAAGTTCACAGCTGTGCCTACCAGTCTTGCCCTTAGGGTTCTGGCAGAAAAGCAGTTGATTATCTATCCAGAGGGAAGCTGACAGTTGTTAGGTGGCAGGCAGTAAACTTTACAAGTTTATAGTTCTCTGCCATGAATTGCTTGGCTATTTTTGGGATCAGTCACACTGTATTTCTCACCTGTAAAAAGCTACATGTTTCCATATGCTCAGTCTCTTGCTTATATAATAACATGTGCATATGGCAATTGAATGTCCTGCACATGGGTTACCTTGCAACTCTCATCACTCCTTGGATTATAGCATCAAAGTCCAACATTAGCTGGAAGGCATTGTGTTAAAGAAGGTTTGTGCATGATGCAAATTGTTTTTTCTTTCCTTTTCTTTCTTTTCTGCCGCCTTAAGCAATAAGCTGCTAAAACATCTTCCTTCCTTCCTTCCTTCTTGCAATTGAAGTACTATACTGTATATGGATCTGCTGGAAATTTGAAGACACATACCTTTAATGTCGTGGATGGAGATCCTCTGCACCACCTTTGTTGCATCCAAAAGATAAAGATGTTTTTATTTTCTGTGAGGAACTGTCCTCCTGAGCGCTCCACACAGATGTCATATTTTTGCTACTCAACATGTCCTTCAAAAAGTTAGCAGCTTTAAAGATCAAAAGGCTCTCGAATCCGGTGCTACTCTCTTCTTTAGTTTCTCCGTCGTCCTGAGCCAAACGCAGCAGATCTCTAAAGGCGGGGTTGCTTCTGCCTTATCCTCGGAATCCCTTTCATTCCCTCCCGCAAAAAAAAAAAAAAAAAAAAAAAAAAAGAGCAGCCTCCAAATTGCGCACACCAGAGTGGGAGGGAGAAGCGAGTGGGATCCGAAGGAGCCACCAATAGGGAGACGCCTTTGAGAGCGGGGGCGTGGCTAGCATGCTCCGGTAGGTCCGCCGGGCTGTTTCCCAGAGCAAGCAGCATTGCCGCTCTGCAGGTGGCGAAGGCTCGGCTCGAAGCTCGCCGGGCTCTTCAGGGTTGCCAAGCGCGCCAAAGCGCTCCGCAGACCCGGTTCCTTCGCAACCGGGCAAACGCGGCCGTGTCCTGCATCTACTTCGCAGCACTTTTCCCTCCGGAAAGCGGGAAACGCAGAATTGGGTGTCGGACTACAAACAGCTCGCAGGTGAGCCGCCTCACTTCCGCGCCTTCTATTTTAGAGGTTTCCGCGGTGGAAACGGGAGAAAGGCAGGGGGGAGCGAAAGGGATCCGAGGAGATTCCGTGCGCCTCGCCAGAGCGGGCTAAGGATGCGCCGGAGAAAACGCTGTCCTGTCCTTGGCTTGAGGTCAGAGGGAAAGGACTCTGCCTTGATGGGCTGCTGCCCCGCCGGGCTACCTTCGCAAGAATAGTAGCCATTCCGCCCCGGAGTTAAATGCCAGCCGCCGTTTCTGCTTGAGCGCCCGGAGATCTGCCTTGTGCCAGTTTTCCCCACCGGGATCCTCGGACGGGTTTGGCCTCTTTTGCCCTGGGAAAAAAACCAAAACCCGTCAATCTGTCTGCCACCCTTCCCGGTCCGTGCTTTACAGGGTCACTCGGTGTGCGCGTAACCCTTAGGAAGCACTGGTTTTCCCTATCCATCTCTTTTCGGCGGCGGCAATAGCAGCCGCCTGCCGGCCTGGAGGATTTTTATTACCTCTTGGAGCTTCTCGTCTGTTCCCGGATTCCTACAAGAATCCGTGCGGATCGGGACTTAACAGCCAACGAACTTCGCCCCCCCACCCCGACTTAATTTTGCCAGTTCATATATAGAAACCAATTGGCGGCACAACTTTTGCGGTGTGTAAGTGTGGCTGATTGATCCTTAAATCAAGGCATAAAAATAAGGATCTTTAAGTCCAGGTAAAATGAATAAGGATCATTTTCCTTTTCATGCTTGCTTCTACAGATCGGTCTACAAATAATACCGTTGTTTATTTTTCAAACAAGTGGGAAAACTGCTTGTTGCTCATCTTTTCCAAAACAAAATCCATACTGTGTAGAGCATGGAACACTACAATATAAGAAATAAGTGTAGGTAGCTAAACATTATTAAGAGTATCAGCTTCCTCTTTATCCCATCGCTCTCTCCCCTCCCTCCATTGTTTTATCTCTTTTTCTTATACCTTGAACCTCATGTGCTCATAGGAGAACTATGAACCTTTCTTTTTTTCTCTTATCAGACTCTGCAATGGGCAGAAAAAGCTAGGCCGTATAACCCGAAGTCCAGGTTATATGTTGTAATTTTAATACCCATTAAAAAGCATAGGACTACTTTTATCTCCCAGCAGTGTTTAATCTCTGCGTTTGTCTCTTTGAGAATGGTTTTACAGGGAGAGATTGGTACTGCCTCAAATATACAGCAGCTGCAATATTACAGTGCAATATCAAAGAGAGACCAGTGGGGAAAACATGTAATAGATACTGCAGGGAGAATGGAAAGACAACACAAATAGGGAGAATAACTTTAATAAACAATCATATATGTAATGTTGCTAAGTTATACTTGTTCGTAGAAAGTAGAATATGTTTTTTCTTAAATGACCATAATATTATGTAGTGTTTATAATAATGAGGGCATTGATTGTCTGATTAATGACAAAGCTGTAACATCTGTATATACCAATTTTTTTATAAGTATGAAATATTTTTACCAGCTTACATTTTACCAAATATGACGATGATCCTTTTAGAAACTTCTGGCTTTTCAGGATAAAGAAGATTGACATTGCCTTTGCATGCTTCCCTTGTCTTGGAATCTTTACTACACTACACTGTAGTATTCTATGATAGCCTTGTCTCTTATGTTACTCAATTTAAATAAATTTATTTTCAGTAAATGAACCATAAGAGCAAAGTTATTTTATGATGCTTATAAATATGCACATATGCATCCTTCCCATAAAGCTTTATGAATCAATTTAAATAATGAACGTTCCTCTCCAAATTTTTAATCAACACTTTCATATTCAAGGAAACTGTAAAGAGATTAAAATAAAGGTAATAACCACTATATACTACATTTATCCTTAAACAACCCCCTTCTCTTAATTGTTTCCTTGTTTCATCTTGCCTAGTATAAATAAGAATCAAAATAAGAACACATTGGGTAAATATTAACTAATAAACAGCAATTTTCCTGTCTTTTGCTGGGAGGGAACATAAACTCTCAAGGACCTGCTTTATCTCCAAGAGTAATTAATTTTTTTTTTTAGTCAGCTCACTTCAAGCTCTTCTAAAGGTTGAACTTTTTCCAATAAGGTTTATCTTTCTTTCTGCTGAACCTAGTTGTTTCACACATCACTTGTGCTTTCCCTGCCCTTCAGTGACATTGTAGGACCTTATGCTTAAACTAATTGCTGATTGCCCAAGCTGTTGCTACGGTAGGATGGTGAAACTTTGCGTTCTAATCACATTTGGGCTATTGCATTTCATTGGGTAATAGAAACAAGGGGGCTAGCAAATAAGAAGTTGGCTGGGCAATTTAATTTCAGACATAGAATGGGATGAGCTGGGAACCTGCCATTTCTAAAGGGTAAAATCCAGATTGGATAGGGGTTATAGTGCATTATTGATGACTAATGCTCAGAGTATGAACATAAAGGTAGCATCAGCAAATTCAAGGTGCTATATGATTTGCAAGTATCAGGAAAGTCCTGGAGGTTACACAAACAACTGATTGCAGTTGCCTACACTGTTGAATTTGCAATATGCAATTAGATACTGATTGTGATTAATGGGAACAGTTTGTTCATTCTGTTTCTAAAGCATTAAGAATATGAACTGTGATTTTGCAAGGTTCCTTTTCTTATCTTTCTCCCAATGGAGGGTGGTGGTGGAAATTGTATCCATAAAGAACTGTCCTCCTCAGTCATTTTAATTTGGTGGTCTTACTTAACTGTCACATATGATATCTTATTCTTCTAAGAAGCTCGTAGTGGAAATTTAGGGTTGGCCTACTTTACTGTTGGAAGAGCCTAGGGAGATTACTTAGGTTGAAAGAACAGAACTATCAGGTTCACCAGATAAAGGCTATTATTGCTAGCGCTCTCTGTTTATGCTGTAAAACTGATGAAATGGGCTTTTTGGACCAGATTGTAACTCTGTTCTGTACTTGCTATAGTTAGGTTTATTAAAAGTCTCCCATAGGAAACAACTAAGAGTAACCTTTTTTAATTTAAATTCCTCTACAAGGTAGGGACAGAGGAATTGAGAAATGGACTGGGAAATCTGTGATGAATGTGTATAAATATTTAGAGATGGGCACTTTTGTGTGTTTGAGAATCAGTTTTTGATTCTTGATAACAGCTTGGACAAGTCTCCATGGTTTTCTTGCCAAATGCTTTTGGAAGTAGTTTGCAGTTACTTCTTCCCTAGGGCTGAGAGAAAGTAACTGGATCAAGATTACCCAATCAGCTTCATGCTTGAGACTAGAACTCACAGCTGCCCAGTTTCTAGCCTGATACCATAACCATACCTTTTAAATAAATAAATAGAGGGACAATTATGGTGCAGGATTGTTTCTTTTTCATTGTTTTATTTATTGGTTTGATGGCTGTTGTAAACCACCCAAAGTTTTTTTAGATGGGTGGCCCTATACATCTTTTAAATAAATAAGTAAGGCAATACACCAAGGTGGCTTTCTGTATAGAGGTGTACTTAATAATTTAAATTATGACCTCTTTCAGTTCTTAAACCTCTTTTGACAACAACAGGACTCTATTGGCAAAGTGAATATAGTTCATAAAAATCAAGCATTATATGTCATGCAATGGTCAATCAGGAAATTCACAACTATGAAAAAGAGGGTGATAGCCCTCTCCCTGTGCTCCTTATCAGCTTGTCATGGGGGTCTGTTGAAACAGAGGATTTGCTTGAAAGAAGCAGTGCAATTGGAATTCTGTTCCCTCACCCATTTTATTCAGTCAGTTTCATTTCGTCAGCTTCAAGACTTGCAAGGGTACTATACTTCTTTTTCTTTCACCAATTTTTCTTCTTTAATAAGACAGAATTTCAAAAATGCCAATGAGGTATTTTTTTCCTGAGCTCCGTCTTCCTATTTGCTCAGGTTGAATCATCTATATGCATGCAGATTATGATATAGATTTACCATACTATTCTGACTACACCCCTATCAATGATATACATTTAACATGCTGTAAAGTGTTGCAGAAATGAAGTGTGGGCAGGCTGTGTGCAGTATTCTAACTGTACCCCTACCTATTCTTCTTCTTAATTGAGAATTAATGGCAGTGCCCTTTCTTTCTTTCCAAGTCAGGTGAAGGGGCAGCTGGGATTGCTATAGCTAGTGATTGTTTGGCAAGAAAACTTGATGTTCTTACACCACCTAAGGTTCTCTGCAATCAGTAAATTAGGTCCTGCACCAGTCTTCTGTGGCAGTCTTCTCCCAAATTGTGCTCAAATGCTTTGTAGACCTTCAGACTATTGTTTCAGCAGTGCAAACACTGCCTAATGCATTTTAGGATCAATAGCTACCTTTTCTCTGGATTGAAACCAATAGGCCATTTTCAGGAGGCTACTAGAGCTAAGTCTATTGACACAATTGTGTCCATTTCCTGGAGTTTACCTGTAATGCCAGCAAAGAATCTGATACTGATACCAGCCCACCTGTCTTCCTTTCCTTCTTATCAAAATTATGTCCTATGGAAATGTCTCAACCAAAAATTCAAACTGTTTTGGGTGTCTGAACGGATATGTGAAGAGCCACAAGAAGCCATGTCTGAAACCAGGCTTACCACACAGCGGGTTTTTGCACCCTCTATCATTCTGGAGGTAATAAAACAGCCATTCATGACCCTTTAAGAATCTGTTTAGGACTTTAAAAAACTGTTTGAAATTATGACCAACTTCATATCTAATTGCAGCAGATTCCACAGTTTAATTATATATTATTTAAATATGGTTGTTTTTTTTAAATTCAATACTGATTTCCTCCTATTTACCTTTAGACGCCCAGTTCTAACAACGAGTGGAAGAAAGACTTTCCTCTATAGACCTTTTCAATACTGTGCATGAAATATTTATTTTTAGATGGATCTTTACTAATACATGCTGCAAGGGTGCAGTCAGACCGTTGCAGAGTCAAGTGGTCAGGCTGCTATTTGGCTTCCTTTCCTTTCAGATTTCAGCCTAAGCAAGGAAGTCAAGGTATAATGATGGTGGCCTTCCATCCTCTTCAGTGCAAGACAGTTTTCTGTTAAGGCATCTGGGAAGTGTTGCCCTGACATATATTGCAGAGATTTCACTTAAAAAAAAAAGCGGGGACATTTTATTCTTGCTGTTTTTTTTTCCTACCAGGCTGTTCTGTGGTATGGCAGACTGGAGTGGCTGTGATCTACTCTATAGGAATATCATCTTACTGACCAAATGTTCCATTTGGTAGACTGCCAATTCTGAGTGCATGACGCTGCATATGGATGGATGACACAGTATAGAAATATTGCTAATGTACAGTACTGTTCACTTATCTGCCTAACTGTCATCCTTACTGAGCTAGCCAGGGTGATCTTGGTTATGTTCTTTGTTCTAGAAGATTTCAGGATGCACATTATGGCTTCTGAAATAGGAGTGGCTCAGGATTTCGTGTCTTCTATTATCATCATACACCTGTCCCAACTATTATTTGACTCCACACATTTAGCAGAACATACATTAGATTTTGTTTTCTGCAGCTGGAATTGGTTCTCATTTGAGAGAGACCAGTTCCTCCCTGCCCAGTTTAGATTGATGGCCAATATAAACTTTTGTTTCAATGGATGACCTATTAACAGGGATGGGTCTAGATGCTAATGGATGTGAATGGCTTCATGAAGGCATTTGGATATTTCTTACCTTATATGTCAGGAAATTAATGAACCAGCTGATCTGTTGAAAATAGAAACGACTGGGCAACTGAACCTCTTGCTCCAAGTGTCCTCTTGTCTCAGAATCATATCATATCTTCGGTTTCCTATGGTGGGAGCTGAAAGTGATGATGTGATAGCAAAGCTGGCTGGGGAATTCTGGGAGTTGAAGTCTGCCAGGCTTAAAGTTGCCAAGGTTGGAGAGTCCTGGGATAGGATGTCAGTTGGACCATATGGGGAAGAATTCCAGTGACAGTTTGAGTCTGAATCCAGCCCGTCTAAAGACTTCTCCTACTTTCCTGCAACAAAAGCATCTCAGAATATTTTTTCCACTGCTTCTACTGCATCAGCACAGAACAGGCTTTCCTACACCAAGATATTAGTAGAATGGAGCCAGAAGAATGAATAATTTGATTGATTCTTAGTACCCAAAGCCAATGGCATCATTACTAATCATAAAGTTATTATATTGGCAATCCTTAATCCTATTATTTCAGATTCTCTTTGATTTGTGGATAGATGAGGGCTACCATATGCTTATTTGACTTCTAACAATGCATTACAGCCTTCTCTAAGTGATTTTACAGTCAGTATATTGCCTCCAACAATTTGGGTCCTCATTTTACCAAATTCAGAAGGATGGAACGCTGAGTCAATCTTGAGTCAGTCAGAATAAAACTTCTGGCAGTCAGCAGAATTAGCCTGCAATATTGCATTCTAACCACTGCGCCACCATGGCTCTTCTTCAAATTGAGTTACATGAGAATTCCCGCTGGTTAAGGGTACTTCTTGCTGGAGGAGGTTGTGGTCCTGTCTGGCCAAAGGAGATCTATGCAATTATAGGGCAATTTCAAACATGTCACTTTTAAGAAATGTAAATTAGAAGCTGGTGATTTTGCAACCCAAATTCAAATGATTTTGATTTTCTGAATTTTCACTGAGGTATGGTACCAGCTCTGCTTTGGATGGCCTTGGTGGATGACAGTGCCAGAAACTGGCAGTGCAGTAACGTGACCAAGACCTCCTTACTTTCTTGAAATTCTTAATAGCTTGTCATACTATCTGTCATGATATAATTCTGGAAACGTGAAGTCATTGGGTATGCAGGCCTTATTTTACAGTACTTCTAATCATTTTTACTCAAAGGCAATACCAGAGGACTTCTATCTGAAACACAGGCCCCTGAGGTTTACATTTCATTCTTTGTGGACTTCCACATCTTCATGAAACCGCTGGATTATCTAGAATTTTGGAGTGGGGACTCTTATCCTGATGATAGTTGGCTATTTTACTCTTTATCATTGAGCTCCAAGAACTCAAGATTCCATAATGCACTGGGTGAAAAAGAAAGGGATAAAAATAATTCAGACAAAATTGTCTAATATGAATCTGGAATTGGAGATTATTTTTGGAAAGAGTTTCATTTCTCTTGAAAGAGCAAGTTCAGTCTTCTGAATCATCAGTTGTCACTTGATTTACTGGCTGTTTGGTAGCACATCCCTTTACCCAATTATTCTTACAAGTTTGCTCCCTGTGACCCCTTTTAAGTTGCTTGGCTTTGGTGATAATTACCCACACTTTAGTTATATCCTGTTAAAATATGATTTCATTAGGGAAAAATGGTTGAAAGTTGCATTCAGTGAAAAAAATAGCAGCTAGGCTGCTAACAGTGCAAAGTACAGGGATCATATATGATCCTTGTGGTGAAAGATCCGCAGTGATGTATTTTCACCTTCTGGGTTAAGAAACACAAACCTTCAGGTATTTGGTCTCATTTTCTCAGTTCTATTAATCGTCAAATTTCTTAAATATATATTTTAACATTTAAGAATTTTTACTATATTTTAATCTATTTTTACTTTAATTTTTTTGTTAAATTATGTTAAATGCCTTGAAATATGGAGTATATATATATATATATTATATAAATAAACTTGTTTATTTTTCTGTAATAATAATACATTTCTTTAAGAAATTTGAGTCAGGATCTATACTGCAAAATTTGGAAAATATGAATAATAACCAACCGTTCTACATGATAAGCTGTAAAATTCAAATTAGATAACTGTGCTTTAAAAGGTAGACCAGATGAAAATGTTAGAATAATTAGGTATGTTTGCAGCTTTTACCTTGCTGGAATATCCCCTTTAGAAATTGGCTTTTTTGGAAAGATAATTCTCCAGTTCAAGCTCTTCAAGACACCTTGCATTTTGCCCAAATGCATGTAATTTCACAAGGAAAGGAAATTTCATATCTAACCACAGAGTTTACTCACCCCAAAAATTCTTAGAAGTCTCTTAATAGAAAACTCTCATTTCACGGGATTATGAAGATCCATATATAAAACTGCTTAAACTTCATAGGACCAGTTATATGGAAAACCATTCGTGAATGCTGATCGTTCTATTTTAAGTATTGCGGTGGTTCCTGCAGCTTTATGTATGCAATGCTTTTCATTGCCAAAATACTTAAAATACTTGATAGTAGGCTAAAAATAGCTACATTATTTGCTCTGGAAATACTGTTGCCACATATGTTCATCCCTGAAAACAAAATATACCCGATTATAACAGTATCTTCACAAAAATCCTTTTATGAAAAAAGGAAGGATGGAATTAACATTTTAGTATTCACAGTAATTTTAATTTGAAATTGTTATTATGTATTTCATAAAGTTTGAACTCCTGCTTTGTTTTTTAAAATGCAATATAAATGAGGGTTAAGCAATGCTGTTTTTCAGAAATTCGGCAGAAGAACTTTAGCCTAATTCAACAGATGTTAGCAGTGAATTATTTTAATAGCAGTGATCTGCAGATTAAAGGTTTACAGTTACATAACTAAACATGAAAAAATTCCTGTGACATTAGTACAATAAAAAATTAGAACTGTCATTTTGAGCTTTATGTTAGAATATACATTTCATTTTTTAATTATAGGGTGGCTTGGTTCCTTTCTTTCAAGGTACAATTTTAAATACGTTTTAGACCATCAAAATTCATTAAAGATTTAGATGTACCTCTGAATTTTTTGCCCTAATTGTTAGATTACATGCCCCAAATCTGTAAAGACATTCCATTTATCTTTCTCTTTGTACATTTATCTGAAAGACTGAGACAGGTTCATGTGTACTTACCTTGGAATTCGTTTCATTGATTACATTATTAAATAAACATGGGCCATGTTAGGATTGCTACAAAGGTTCGCTTTGGCATTTTGTTACAGATATTATTCTTCTGATGAGAGATTCATTTTTGAAACAGCGTACTAAAAGTCACATGCATATGCGACTATCAATTTCAGGATAGGTAATGTTAGGCAAAGAACAGAAAAAATAGTATGTAAGTAAAAGAAGTTACAGTCATAGGTAGCAGAAAAGGAAATATAGAGAAATCTGGTGCACACTAGTGCCATTCACTATCCTCTCCCAGCCTTCTGTCCTTGCAAATAAGCTTTGATTCCATAAGCAACAATCTTTGATTCAACATCCATGTGCTAATTCATACACTGGCTCTTGTTTTTCTGAACTTACATTTAAAAGTCTCAAAAATTTACAGAAGCCAAAATGCAAAAATAGTTTTAAAATCCCGTGATCAGTTTATGTTCATCTTTCTCATTTATAATTTGGATGATAAAATATGAGTCATAGTATCCTAAAAAAAATTGAATGCATTTTTATGCTTCCTTTACTGCATTGAAAAATACTTCGATAAACATAGCCCTACCATGAACCGGGTAATGTATTGCTTCTCTGAGCATCAATTAAGCTGATATAGGTAATCTTGGGCAGTTAGGCCTGCATTCCAATAATAGACATTTTGCAAAAGATGGAATGTGGGTTGATTTAAAGATTTGCTGTAAAAATAGAATATCTGCTATGCTCCAAAATATTCTCAGCTAACTGGATGCCTGAAGAATTGTAATTTCAATGTCTGCTGAAGACGTAATTGTCCTTTAAATTACTGCATGGAGCTGAACTGACATTTCTAGCTTCATAACCTCTGTCAAACTCAAATGGAGAGGGTAAGAATTGACAGTATATTAACAAACAGTGCCAAGAAAATGGTGTGTCCAGATACCTCCCTTTTTGACAAAGGGGCAAAAATATGTTGGTGATAATTCTAGGACATGGAATTATATAGTAATTGGAAAATGTTTTTGTTAAGTCAAAATTGCTTCATTATCAGAATTCATTTAAAGTACTTGTGGGGGAAGCTCTCGGGCAGTGTTTCTCAACCTTGGCCTTTTGAAGATGTGTGGACTTCAACTCCCAGAATTCCCCAGCCAGCAACGCTGGCTGGGGAATTCTGGG
>JANHFR010008741.1:193055-206319 GCA_032468015.1 Mimophis mahfalensis | reverse complement strand
GCCACATGACCACAGAGATGTCTTCAGACAGCGCTGGCTCTTCGGCTTGGAAACAGAGATGAGCACTGCCCCCTAGATTGTGGAACGACTAGCACATATGTGCAAGGGGAACTTTTACCTTTACCTTTATATCGGTAGGTTATAATTAATCTTTACTAACCTTGTATTTTGTGGCCCTTCATCCAACCCAATTTATGCATTTATTAGCCACACTTTTAAACGTAATATGTATTGGATTAACAAAACTAGCGTGAAGGACTAGACTGAGGTGACAGTTCCTGAGGAAGGTGGAGGCAAATTCTAGAAATGGGTGCCAGACAAGAAACACCACAGCCAGAGCTAGACGGGACACAGAGAAAGAAAATAAGTATAGCTACTGCGAAGTGTCTCCCAGGATATATCTGTTACGCTGAAGTTATTAAAGGTTTGGACTGACAATTCTGTCTATTACATGTACACAAATCATTCTTGGGCTTAACCTGAGAAATTTTAATAACTTATTTATATTCAATAGGCTATATTTAATAGGTTAATTTATTTATTTTCAACATTTTGTGTGATGAAAATAAGAAAAATATTTTTTAGAGCCCCGTTTTAAAATATCCACATATTTTATATCAGAAGCTAAGGAGAAAGATCTGCTAAGTATTTGGATTGGAAACTTTCAGGAAACGTCAGAGCTATTGGTTAACCTGGAACATTGAAAAATACCTAGAAGCTAGAAGAAAAATACTTCCAATTTTTGCCAAAAGAACTACATGGGGATGTTCATCAAGTCATTTTTTATTTTAAATCAATCTGAAAGATTTTCCCTAATCTATTTCTTTGTTAGAAAGTTAACTACCCCTTGTAGAGGATAAGATAAGAAAACTTGAGAAGGTAACATATTTGGAATCTATATCTGCTGTCATAAAGGCATTGCTCTGGAGATCTTTCTGTGAGAATATAGAGGACATTTTTATCCATAGTCTGTTTATTAGCCTTATAGATATTCATTATCTTGCAGATCTGGATATTTTTAATAGCTTTAAATAATGTGAAAATAAACGAGAAGGCCTTCATCGCAACCGAGTATCTTTTGTAAAATTGTAACAGCTTTAATTCATAAATCAATATTTTGACTTTTTTCCATGTTTCAGCAAATGGAATAATGGAAAATCCCTTCTGCCCAATTTTTATCAGCATAATTACATTTAAAGTTATCTTTTCCTATAGATTTTACATCTGGAAACCTATTTTTAAGTCCATTGTAATAACAGTTTACAATGGATTACAGGTAGTCTTTGACTTAGGACTGTAATTAAGCCTAGAAATAGTGTTGTCAGTCATGGTGGTCATTAAATGGATCAACACATGACTGCACCCTATTTTACAACCTTTTTTGCAGCAATCACCAAATGAAACATTAAATGAATCCATTTTTTTTGAATGGGTATTTTTTTCCAGAAACCAGAAGTAAGTGGTGGAAGCTAGTAAAAAACACTGAAAATTGCAGTCACGTGATTGCGGCAAACAGAAAATGGCTGTAACTTGGAAGCTGGTTGCCAGGCCCAAAATGTAATCATGTGACTGTAGTGTGTGTATGTGTGTGTGTATGCAGCTGTTGGAACTCCAGATAATATCTTTTTGGGGCTCCAAGATTGAATGGTCATTAAATCACCGGTGGTTAAGCAAGGACTACCTGAACTTGCATTATGGTTGACTTTAATTCTTCTAAAACAGAAGTAGTAACTCATTTTGTCAGTTCTAAATTGTATGAAATAAAGGACTGACATTTTTCAGGTTAGTGACTTGTTCTACCATGTAAAATATTTATTACTTATGGAAACTTCGTGGAGCTATACCATTTCAGCTCAAACTTGGGCACTCTTTTTGATCTCCTGTTCTATTTATACACAGGATCGCTAATAAAGAAGCTGTTCTGTTTGTCTGGTAGGGCTCTTTGTAGCTGCTGATCTCTTCACCAAGGAGAGATCTGTAGTTTCCCAATACCTTTTCCCCAACCTATTGTTATAGCTACTGTTGCTAAAATGCAACTGCTAATCAGTTTTTCAGACTCCTGAATGTTAAGAACAGCTATCGAAGAAGCTTGCTGAGATAGGACTGCCATGTTTGAGCTGCAAAAGAAAACTCTACATAGATTGCACTTTGAATTGTAATCGTTGATGTCCTGTCAGCTAAATAAAGACTATATGGAAGCACTTGTTGTATGGAAGAATACAGACTAAGGTGGAATGTGGCCAGATTCCTCAGTTCACCCCTGCATTCCTGCTTATCTTCATTTTCATTATGCAAAAGTGTCGGTGAGGTCAGTGCCTGCTAAGTTCAAAGACTGAAATGATTTGCAGCAGTAGCACAACTGACAGTATAAGTACTATATGTACTATTCATAAAATGTGCCAGATTTTCTAAATTTTATAAGCCAGTTGCATATGGCAGTGTTTATCTTGGTTATTTCCCATCTTCTTTTGCAATGCATTGAACATGGAGTTGCTCTTGAAAAGTTCCAACTGTGCTACTAGGTGCAAAATATAGCAAATGTAGCAATTAGGCTGCTAATCAGTACAAGATCCAATGATCATGTGATGCCTACACTGAAAGTCCCAGATTGATGCTTTCACAATTTAAGTGGTGGCATTGGCACTGACCTTTGAAATCTTAAACGGTTTGACTAAGAGAACTTCTTTCTTTGTAAACTATTGTTTTAAAGAATCCCATGCTATGTAAAACATATATTCAATATTTAAAATTAAGACTATTGTGCATCATACCAGGGTTTAGATTGTCACCAATCTATTCCTCCATCCAATTTATTTTTTTATGATAATTCTAATTTTTTTCTCGGTTGTTGGTAGATGTAAAAGAAATCCTTAATCATTAAGTTTATATCTTTTCCTCTGCATCGTGATCCCAGTCTGGATTGAATCACCATGCATTAAATAAATTGGAAGAAGAGGCAGTATTTTACATATTGCATAATGTGCCTTCAGGATGACAAATGCAGTTAGTAAATTACATCATTCTAGAGAAAAATATTTGAATGTTGAGCAAGAGGCATCTGTGGCTGATTTTTATTTATATTCTGATATTCCAGATTAGGACCGAAACATTCTTATATTTTTCTTTCAACTCAATGGAATGTTGAATTTCTGTCAGCAAGGCAATTCTTCAAAAATTCAACAGAATGGGCTTGTTGTATCTAAAAAAAAACAGTAATAGAAAGATCAAGCTTAAAATGGAACTATTTAGCAGGGGTTGTTAAGTGGGGGGGGGGGGGACCCTGAAATTTCCTTTAATACATCTTTATGGGAAATGCTGTTGGAGAGTAGTTCTCCTGATTACATGATGATCCAGAGTGGTGTGTATGCTCTGTGCTTTCCATTGCACAAGCACACTAACACAGCCCTGTAAACCCAACAGGAAAAGAGAAATACAGGGACACACATGGCCACAATATGCAACTTCCTTATGATTCAAATGCCTCCAGTGGCTATGACTGGGAGAGGGAATGGAAAGAATTCTGGAAACTCTGTGCTTCATGCTTTCTCTCTATATAATTTTTGTTAATTTATTTTTGGATAAGAGTTACCAGTAGCCACAAATAATATCTCTTTTGAGAAAGTACAATTTATATATTATTTATTGTCTTTATTTTCTGTGGTGGCGCAGTGGTTAGAATGCAGAATTGCAGGGTAATTTTGCTGACTGATCCTCACCAGCTCAAGGTTGACTCAGACTTCTGTCCTTCCGAGGTTGGTAAAATGAGGACCTAGATTGTTGGGGGCAATATGCTGACTCTATATATTGCTGCTGTATCTCTACTGCTTAGAGAAGATTGTAAAGTACTATGAAGCAGTATATAAGTCTAAGTGCTATTGCTCTTCTTTCACAGAAAGAATATTACCTAAGTATATTATGAGACAGCCAAATAGCAACGCTAAACTACATGTCCATTTGTCTAAACTCCTGTATTATCTATCCTCACATAGATCTGTGAATGCAGACTGGTTTCTTCAGGTGAATGAACACATGGTTATTTTTCAATATAACCGTTTTCTTTTTAAAACATTTCATAGCCTTAGTTCTGAGATTGTTTCATATTTCCACATTCAGAGTTGATGGGAGGGAATTTGGTTCATCAGAGAGTGGCTGGTAAGAAGGGGAGTTGCATTGTTCACATGAAATGTATCCACAATCATGCAAGAAGCCCCCTTCTGCTTTTGTAATTTTCACATTGTAAAATGATTGGCTTATAATGCTGTGATTGATGCCAAATGAAGTAATGTTGCCCTGGCAGAGTTATTATTGCCTTCTTATTTTGTAAGTATTCAAAGACTGGGTTGGAAAAGAGTGAGTTGTTGCCTTGGTAGTTCAGTGTATCATCAATTCTATTAATATCCATCTTATTTAATTCACTTGTATAACTTTTTCACTTTTGGATTTTCATCATATGGCACTTCAAAACCACATATGCTAAATACTTGCTGTTCCTTTTTATAAAAGCTACTGCATGAAAATGCGAATTTCCATACAGAGCATTTTATTCTACTTTTATCTGACATTTATGATAGTATTTGGAGGATAAGATAGGTGAAACTGGTGGTTAAACATTTAACAACTGGTAATTCGTAATGATTATTAGATAAGAGTATAGTTTTGAAAGTTATTTTGAAGACTGTTTCAAATTCAGTCTTGAGAGACTGGCTCCACCTAGTGTTTTACTAAAATTAAGCTTGTTGAATTAGTTTTTGACAATAAAGAATGGGACGCAATCATGCATACAAATCTAGTTTTTGCACTTATTTTTGACTGCTGTCTGTCTGTGTGTATTATATAGATGATGTTCTAGTGTTAAATCTGAAATAGTATTATGTATTCATGCAACTAAGTATTTGCACTTTTTCAAATATCAGTAATACTCAATATTCCTATTGCTATGAATGTTACTATTATTATTCACCCCACAATGCAGGCCTGGCAACTTAATGAATGGTTAAATTGATTTTATTTATTTAGTGTATGACATGTGTTAGCCAGGAATCACTAAGGTGGCTGGTTGCCTCTGTGAAAGGAATTTTTACAGGTAGTGTTATCTTTACCTGCAGGATGCCTGAATACGGGTAGGCAATCGGGGGAGGTTCCTTTCTTGTCCCTCCGCAGTTTATTCGCTCATGGAATCGAGCTGACGAACTGCCGGTTTCGGTAGTGAGCAAGCCTAGCATCTTACTATGTGAGCCACCGTGGCTCCTGGTTAAACTGATACACTGGAAGTGGTGGTGCAGTGGTTAGAATGCAGTTTATCAATATTTTCTCCTAATATTTAACTCATCCCTTCCCTTTTCTTTCCACTTGTATGACTGCATTCATTAAGTTGTCATTTATCACTGAACAATAAAATATATATTTTGTTAACAGGATCAGAGACTGATCTATATCTATAAAAGAGAAGTGTTAGGTGTTGGTGTTTGTGGGTATGTCTCGAATAGGCTCTTCCACCCCTACACCAATCTTCCTCAAACTTGCCAGGCACATACACTCTGGAGACAAACACAGGAGTGTGTGTGTCACAAAAGCCTTTGTGCTTTTCCCCCCTCCCAAAAAAGGATGCCAAAGTGGACACCCCCACCGACATTTCACAGCCAAGCTCTACTGAGCATGTGCAGACGGTTACCAGGCAAGGCATGCAAATCAAAGGCTTTCCAGCCAATAGGGCAAGCATGCTTATCAGGCAAAGAATGCTGGGATAAATTGTCATAAATACCTGGGCGAAGCCAGGTTATCAGCCAGTTTATATATATTCATATCTTAGCTCAGAGTGACCTAAGAAAAAAGATTTTATATATGTCAATCTGTTGGACACGAAAATTTAGGTGTGCCCTTAGATTTAACAAACCCAACATTAAATATATTTTATTAAGAGGAAGACAATACCTTGAATCCAAGCAATTCAATTATTTATGTAATGGTTTTAATACCAGGAGAAAAAGACATTGTTCAAGGAAAATTGGGATATTCCTGAAATGATGATTTTTGCACAAGCCTGATAAAAACAGCGTGAGGTACATTGGGTTGCAAGAGAGTAAAAGACCCAAAATCAATCATTGTGCTTCAGATCAACAGCGTTTTTGCCTTCCAGCAGAAATGATACGAAGGGGAGAGTAAATCCCTAACATCTCAGTAGCTTTAATTCATAAACAGGACTTTAGCAGGGTGAAAAGTCAATTCTGTAAGCTTAACCTCTCCCCACTTACAATTTCAATAATGTATGTATTACTGAGTGAATATTTTGTCCTCCATACATATATTCAAAATCTCTGAAAGGTTATGCTAATTTTATTGCATAGGAGAAAACATTGCATGAATCATAATCACAGAACACCAACTCTATATATTTAATCTGTGGAAACTTTTGATATCTCTGCTGTAACTAGTGGGCAAATTCATGTGTCCTGTTGCATTGAAAGAGCGTTAACTTTGCCCTTCTGTACTCAAGAATTTTTGGCAACTCCTGTTTGGATGACTAATTTTAAAATGGTAGATGTTTACTGAAGTAAGAAAAGTATTGTTGCTAACATCTAACAGCAAAGCAGGCCTCTTATGAGTCATCTATGCCTTTGAAAGTAGCACAAATGAAAAATATTAGCAAAAATAGCACAGGCTTTTCTAAGGTATGTATTTCAGCCTTTGGAGAAGAGTGTGAGGATGAGTGGTAATAGCTGTGCTTTTAAATAAAACTAAATAATAACAGCATATTAAAAAAAAACATAACACTGGTTTTCCTTCTTCAAAAGAAAAGAAAATGGAAAAGATTGTGTGCTGTAGGTATTGCTCTATTGATTTCCCAATTCTTAATATACAAAATGTTGAAGTAGAATTGCAACAGAAACTAAAATAACAGGAGATACACACAAAATGCCTTGAATTAACTTTCTATCAACAACCTAATTTTTTAAAAAAACCCAACATCTATGTAAGTATGCCTTGCATGTAAAACACAACGTTTTTACATAGCATTCTGTTCTAATACTTGAAAATGATCCTTTCTCTAACTGGGATTCTAAAGGCAGTCTTCTGCATGACTATAAAGAGCCTTTTGCAAATCTTTTTCCAGTGTAATCCTGTGTTTTTTTCAGCAAAAAGCATTACACAAAATTAATAACAGGGTTTGGCAAATTTCCAAGAACCAGTTAGCTCAGTATATAGTAATTGTGTGCAGAGTTCTCTTGTCTGAAAACAGACTTTGCACTCCAAAACCTAAAGAGGCAGCATTTACTAACATTTGCATTAACATTATTAAAATTTCCAGCTCTCTTTAAAATGGATAAAAGGGATATGAAAGGAATGGAAGTACAGTACTTGTAATAGTAGAAAGGTAATTCTCCTTACAGTACAATTAGAAGATAGAGAAACCCCCAAATGTTATAGCTCCAGGGTCTGCATCTAATGGAAAGAGTTGGCAAAAATTAAGAGTTTTAGTCATGGTTTTTGCCTAGATTACCATTAAAGCTTCATATAGAAATTTAATACAAAAAAAAGAATACATTTGCATATAATATTCTGCTTCATGCAACATATGGTAAAGTCATGCTGCCCTAAAAGGGCAATATTAATGATAGTTTGGAATATGTAATATGTAATTCAGGGATCCTAAAATATAAACTTCAACCTGTGGTTATTGCTCATTTTGCAGAAAGTAAACTGATAGTGATCTTCCAATATATAGATGAATTAGCAATAAAATATAATCCAGTAGTAAAATGACGTTTTGTTTCCTGCACCCCGGAATGCTCTACCTCTTCTTTTCTGGTCCCCATCTCTTTTATTTGTTCTCTACCTGCTGCAATAGCAATAGCACCATACTGCCCCATACTGTTTTACAGCACACTTTGGGTGATTTACAATGTCAGCATCTTGCCCCAACAATCTGGGTCCTCAATTTACCAATGTCAGAAATATGTAAGGCTAAGTCAACTTTGAACTCCATCGGGATCAAACTCTAGGCCAGTGATGGCGAATGTTTTTGGTGCCGCGTGTTGCAGCGGCCGGCACACATGCGCTATCGCACTCATGCGTGCTGGTACCCGTGATACAATGCATGCGGGACACACGCGTACATACGCGCGACCGCTCTGTGGGTATGCGCGCAATGCTCCCCACCCCCCTGCATATTTGCAGTTGCGGAATGCAGCTGCTTTGCGTTCCGCAACAGCGTATTTAGGACCGACATGACCCGCAGGTGGGCGGGCAGGCCCACTTTGAGAAGTCCATGTGTGCCACGTGGCAGGGCTCTCTGTGCCGCCGCCGACACGCGTGGCATAGGTTCGCCATCACTGCTCTAGGCTGTGGACAGAATTTGTCTGAAATATTGCATTCTAACCACTGTGCCACCAGTGGTAGCTTACAGGAATGAAACAGAACAAATAAAATAAAATATACATTTATAAAAGTATAAAGACTAGACCTATTGGGCAGTTATTCTTTATAGGTGTCATGCATCACAGTAAGACATTCAGAACAGGTCTCTTTCATTGATTTCTGGAAGGCCAGAATTCCAGGTTCAGATGGAATACTATTTGAAAGATAGATATTGCTATTGGAAAGCAGTGTGAACTTGGCTGTTTCTTCATCCTGGCAGTTTCATCTGGGATGAAAAAGTCAAGTCAGGAGTCAAGAGCAATTCCAGTTGGGGAGAGTGATTACGAAGAAACTTCAGGGCAAAGTCAAAGTCAGAGACGCCTGTTTAGATAGCAGCTAGCATCTTAAATTGAACTTGAAAGCTAATTGGAGGCCATTCTGAGGATTGAAACACAGGGGTAAAAATTGGTGGTGGCAAGTGGCAGCTAATTACTGGTCCAGTGTCGGCAGCAGCACTTCCCGTGGAACAGTGGAAGGGGCGGGCACAGCCGCCACCACTGTTGCCAGTGCAGAGCTGCAGAGGACAGCGAGTGGACGCCTTTTTCTCTTCTTCCTCCTCCTCAGTTTGACACCCGACATGGCAGTGGAGGCCTTGAGCTTTGACCAGCTCAACTGGTCCAGTGCATTTTAAATGAAGCTTTTGGACAGTTTTCAAAGACAGCAAGCATATTGCCATGTGCAAAATGAAAGCATATGCTATTGTTTTAGGGCAGTGTTGGCTAACCTTTTTGGCCCGAGTGCCGAAACAGGAGTGTGCACATATGGGGGAGTGCCGGAAACTGGAAGAGCAGCTCCCCAGTGTGCATGTGCATGCTGAGAAGCTGAGCTTCCAGTTTCCGGCACGCATATGTGCCCCGGCCACCTGGTCTTCTGGTTTCTGGCACTCCTGCATGCGCGAAGACCAGCTGGCCAGTGTGCATGTGCACGCTCAAACCCAGAAGAGCAACGGGAGACAGCTGGAGTGCTCAGAAAGATGGCTCTGCTTGCCACTTCCGGCACGTGTGCCACAGGTTTGCTATCACAGTTCTAGGACTCTTCCAACCCAGGTAGGGTTGGTACAATTTCACATAACAGTATAACATCTTAGGGTTGTGATGCTGTCTGACATTTGTAATGATGGTTGTATCAGTTCAGAACACTCAAAATTTCCCTGTCAGAAAGCAGTTGCCTGAGAGTTTTGTTCCTATGGCAACATATTACCTTTATTTGTTTAATAAAGGAACATGCTAGGCTAGGTTTCTTTTGAACAACCCAGCTCAACAGGTCTCCTCTGAGATTTCATATAGGCATGGCTTAATTCAAAAATTCAGATTCTTGGACATCAACCCTTCCTTCCCTGTGACTACCTAACAGCAGGATTTGGGGAGGACTCAGGCCTTGTGCCACCTGACACTCGGTTTGCATCTTTCCTTCTTCCTTGAACCAGGATGTCTCAGCATCATCTGTCCTTGAGAAACTGGAAGGCATTGTGCTCTTTTTTCTTTTTCTGTCTATTTTCAGCTGTTTTTATTCGCCTCTTCCTTCCTGAGGATTTCTGAGCATAAAAATTTCTATTACTTCTTTGGCTGAAGTCAAAGAGGTGTCCCTGATTCTGGAGCTTTCCATCTGTCAACCTCCTTTATCACCACACTCATTCACTCAGGCACACATGCACACACACACACAAACATTATTGGCATCCGGCTTCTCAGCTGTAGATATAGGTGTATATGTCAGACGCAGTTATATAATGGTGTCATCTGAAGGGAGGCATGAACAAAGTTATCACAAGTCAACCTGGAAAAAGATATGGAAATTATCTTATTAATACATTTGATCTCTTAACTTTTTTTGGTCCAACTGTATATGATGACCAGAAGATAGATAAAGTTTTTTACTTTCTTCAGCCCTAACCCTAATTCTCCCCTACCCAATCTGCCCAAGTTTCAAAAACTTTTAAAAAAATAATGGTTAGATGTATTTATTCACATTAACAATGCTTAATTTACCAATAGAGTAGTATATTTGTAGCTAAGAACTGAATTGTGGAGTCCTTGGTACACTCTGAGCTTGGCTCTTTTCTTGCAAATGTTTCTTTACTCAACTAAGTAACATCATCAGCACCGATGATGGTACTGAGTTGGGTGAAATGTCTGTAGGAAAACAATCAAGCTCAATGAACCCCAAGCACCACACAGTATTGATTTAATAATACTTTATTAATCTTGTACATCCCCTAAGTCCCACTGACCCTGGGTAGCTCACAACAAACAAAGAAATTACAATAAAAAATCAATAAAAGATAAAGATGGCATGCATGATGAAACAAGAGCTTTCACTCTCTATTGCCAAGGACCTGGGAGAGGAGGAGCCAGTCTTTGTAGTCTCCTAAATAATGCAAAATGGGGGCTTTCCAGATCTTGGAGAAGACCCTGTTCTAGAGAGCAAGTGCTGCTACAGAGAAAGCATGCTTCCAGGGTCCTGATAGATGACACTGTTTAAATGAAGAATCAAGAGCGCACTAACCTTGCAGGATGACATCAGTTGAGCAGTCTTTCAAGTAGCCCTGTGCCATTATTATAGCTTGCAGAATTAGTGGGAAAAGATTGCAAAATATCCAGTCTTAAATGCAATGATGGAAAATATACATAAAACTCTGAAAATTATGCTGGTCTCTCACCAGAAAAAACGGTTGGTTTAAAAACAGAGATTAAAATTTAAAATCTGCTATATATAATATAGCTATGTATTACAGCTATGTACTATGGTATATAGACATGGTATAGCTGTATTTATAACATGTCTTGAAATCTAGACAGACACTATTGTCATGATCCATCCCATCATGTTAAGCTATTAAACTAAACTACTACCATATTTCTGGAATACCAATACACTCTGTAAAAGATATAAGAGGAATTCATCCTCAAATTATAGAATCAATTGTCTCATTATAATAATGATTAAATTTTATGCAAAAAGCCTATTGTTCAACAAAAGAATAAATACTGGGAAGTGATGCATCTGCAAAACAACAGATGGTTTCCAAACTCTATTCTTTATGACCACTTTGTCTACATCCATTAAATATAAATATACATTTGACATATATATGTCTTAGGCAGAAATGAATTTTGAAATCTAATTGAGGATTGTCTGATGTTGATGTTCGTTAAAATGCACGCTAATATCACTCCCCCTATTGCATCTAATATGTAAAATTATGTTTTTATCTTTGATTTCTGTTTAACTTCAATATTTGGGAACAAGTTAGCTATCATGGCCCTATTGGCTATTGTCTTCTTTATAAACTAATCATTTGTTTTCTTTTTAATCTTATTAAAAAATTGAAATAATTTGGAAAGAATGTTGTTCTTTTTATATCCTTAACTTGTGTGTATGTGTGTTTCGCTTATAATAGTGAACTACAGCAACAAACTGGATAACTGCAGTCTCATAGCCATGCCTGTACATAATTTTAAATGAAAAATATGTCATAAATTATGATTAAATAAACTATGAAATGAGTAATACACCAGGACAGCTATATTGGCAAGGTAAGAGATTTGGAAGAATCTCTCAGGGTGAACTATGGGGTTCTTGGTGCTCCCTGAGCTTGGTTTCATTAGTAAACTTGGTAATATCATCAGTGCACTGCAAGAAAACAGCCAAGCTCACAGTGCACCAAGGACCCTACAGGTGATGTACAAATCTAGCATCTCAAACAATTCAGTATTCCTAGACTAACCTTAAATCAGAATCTGTTTTCACTTACAGATGACACACATTTGATACAATTAACTTTGTGTTTGTTTTGAAGTCATATTGAATATTCATCTTCTCTTCCCATTCATCTTTGCATGGGAGAATATCCTATTTATCACATTATGGTTTGTTTTGGTGCATTCAATAATTTCCCCACATGCATGTGATGTAATAAATGATAAAGAAATTTTAGGTTAGTGCCATTCAGATGCTTTGGCATTCAAGAAAAATGTACTAATGTCTGTATTGCTTGTGGGATGAAATCGAAGAAACATTGACAAATCTGAGGAATGGTGGATGATCTTTTTGGCTTTTTTTTATTGCATTGAAACTCAAAGCCTTGTTGCTTATCAGTAATATTTTTTTTTTCTGTTGAGGGAATAATTATTTGGAGAAAGCCCTTGACAGGTAGGACAACCGAGTTTCTTTGTAGATCTTTCTGTCTTCTTCAGTCTAGACTTATTTAGGAAAAACAGAATCCTAAATAGATGACTCGCAGAGAAAGCTGTCAGCCTAATTCCAGAGAAGATGTCAGTGAGGAGGCCCAGCTCCCATATTATAGATTACAATAAACAGATGGAGTTGAGGATGCTGTTCACAGCAGCAATTAAACATTTGTTATAAAGCTTCTGGCATATTGAACAGTTAGCAGCCTATCCATGGAAACAGTCTATAGGTAGGTTTACACCAGTGATTCTCAACCTTCCTAATGCTGCGACCCTTTAATACAGTTCCTCATGTTGTGGTGATCCCCCATCATAAAATGTTACATTTACCCATTAATTATAATTCATGAAGTGTCATATGTGTTTTCTGATGGTCTTAAGCAACCCCTGTGAAAGGGCCATTCGACCCACAAAGGGGTTGCGACCCACAGGTTGAGAACCACTGGTTTACACTAATTATGAAATTCCATATAAAAATTTTAAATGGCATTAATGTATATGTATGTATGTACATGGACTTATATTGAGTATAAAATATAGATAGCCTTCAGAAAGATTTTGAAAAACAGGGCACAGCTATGCAGCCTAGGGAACAGTCAGATAAAAGAAGGCATAGTTTTTAACTGCATAACAGGTGGGGACAGAGGCTTTGAAGGGAC
>JANHFR010008741.1:113633-125391 GCA_032468015.1 Mimophis mahfalensis | reverse complement strand
CTACACATGCATCCCATAATGTACATTGCAGCTGCTAATATTCCCACACTCCTTGCTGTCGTAGTGCTATCCTAGTCTTTAACAAAGTCAGTTTAATGCAAATAATACATGGACTAGTATTGGTGACATAGCGTTTCCCCTTGTCAAATACATGTGAACCCCAAAGTTCAACCCAAAGTAATGTGGTGAAAAATGAATAGGCTGATTATAATTCTGGTTATATACTTTGAGCAGCCATTTCTATATTTATACATACGAATGATTTGCAAGCACAAAGACACTACTAGGAACTCTATAGTCAATGACTACATTTGATAGAGGTGAGCCCTGTGTTGCCAAGCTTCTGGATACAACTTCCAGTCTTCTCAGTTCCATAAGGAACAGCATGGCACTTAAGGTACCATGTCACTGCAAACTTTTGCTAGGGAAATGGAAGAGGTTCATAGGAGTGGACTTACGAATATTGAAAATCCATAATTATGGGTAAGCAACCTGTTGTTTTGTGTATTCGCTATGTATGGGTAACTTAGCAGATTTACTTTGATGTGAGGATCATGCTTCTGCTAAGAAAAAAATGGGAATGTGTGCAGGTGTCCCCCAAAGGGCATCCTTATACGTACATCTGATATTGTGGAATGTATTTTGGCAATAGAACCAATACCCTGGATAATGTTAAATTGGTATCTTGAACACAATGGTTGAAAAGATACTAGAAGATTACTATTTCAATTCTGAGTACAAAGAGAAGGTAATAGTAAATGGCTGCATAAAAAGCCAGAGCTCACTAAATTTTATGAAGTGTGAACGGCTTTCATTGAAGCAAGCATAGAAAAACTATAAAAGCCTAAGACAGGAGTTCATATGCAGCTTGTAGTACAGCAAGCCTTTTAGTAAGAATGGTAGGCTAGTAGGAATTACAGTGTCATTTCAGTGATGTAATGACTAGATGGAAATCCTGAGATTTCCTGTAAAATGGAATATTGTGCTACTAGCTGTAAGATATCTTCAACAACATAAGAAAACAAGATCTGAACATGTAACTTTCTAGGTCATATTCATCTCATACAAAGAGATCTTGGGATAAAGATGAGGAATGATACACAGCATTGTAGTAAGAAGAAACTGTGTTACGGTAGAGAAATGATCCTTCATGACTGAAATAAGGCATTTCCCAGGTTTATTTTTGGACAGACTACTGTTGCACAGTTGTAGCGAGCATTTTAGGGTGTCACAAAAACATCACTAAACAGATGTAATCCAACAAATGCAATAAGAATGTTACAGGAAATACTAAAAAGATAAAGAAGAAATCAGCACCATCATAGGATTGTCAGAGGAGTGACAAAAGAAACAGATATAGGTAGTTTTCCATATACATGGAAAATCCTCATGTACGGTATTATGAGCAGGGTAGGTACAGCCAGATCACCCTTCTTGGTAAATGTGGCTAGAACACACTGGCATCATTGTTAGCTTATATCTTACAAAAACATAATTCAGTGCATCTTATCTTCTGGACAAAGGCTGAATGGATCCCAGTGAACACAGTTCATTGGAAAAGGAAAGAAAATACTTATCTGAATGAGCAGAAACTAGTGGCAAAATGTGGAAGAAGAACTGGTGTTGCAAAAAAACAAAACAAAAATGAAACAGTGTGAATACCTAAATGACAAATGTTGTAGTAAGAACCTACAGTACCAATGACAAGCCACGTGGGCACAAAAGATTTGGAAGTGTGTTTTTCTGGAAACTAGCCAAAAAAGTAACGAATTGCAGCCATGTGACAGCAAGACACTGCAACCAGTCATAAATGCCAGTTGATTGCCAAGCATCTGAAATGCAGTCATAGGACTGCAAGGGGAGATGTGGCAGTCAGAGCCTTGAAGATAGGGAGTCATAACCGAACAATCTTTAAGCAACTGGTCACTAAGCTAGGACTTCATATAAACATAATGAATCTGATATCTTTTTCCTGCATTGAAATAACAAGAGAATTAGCCTAACAAGGCTGCTGTTCATGGAGGCCTCACAGAAGCATGAAGGGCCAGCAGCTACCTTGGCCAGAGGTGTCTTGTCAGCAGTGGGAGGAAGAAGATGGTAAAGGTCAGCAAGCATGGCAGAGTACAGGGCAACCAAAATGGCAGAGATGGGTGGATGCAGTGGTTTGAAGCTCATATAGTAGTAGTAAATGTGGGCAGGCTGCCAAATGCCCAACTTTTCAACACACAACTGGGGGAGTGCTGCAACAGCTGTAACTTTGAGGACCAGTCATAACTACCATTTGTTCAATGACATTTTAACTTTGAACAACCAGTGAATGAATAGTCATTAAGCGAAAACTACCTATAGGTAAACTGTTCTGTCAACTTAGTGATTGTTATTGCAACCCCAAAAGATGAATTAATCCCATTGCATGCTTAATATATTACATTATTTGCCCATGAAGAGATTCTGAACAACTGTAGAAGTAGGTGACCTGACACTGCCCCGTTGTGTAGGCTTTCAATTCCTATATGTCCCAAACAGCAGGGCAAGGGATTATCTAGTTGTAGTCCAAAACACTTGGACTTCATGTTATGTATCTACCTACCTATATAGAATAGCCACTCTGTCTTAAATGAATGTTTTAAAACATATTTCAGTCTTTTGGATCATTGTATAGTTTGACTTCTTTCATAATAACCCCATTCAGTGTTTTATACATTTATTTTAAAATATTTTTTTAAATCTCCTTGTTCATTTTTGAGACAGTATTACTAAAATTAAAGTGTTCGTGATACATGTTAGGATGTATCAATGCTGGATGGATAATGCTGTGCTTTGTTTACTTTGATCATTTGTACTTTCTAAATGTTCCTTAAAATACATTGCTATGTTTTATAAACACTGATAGAAAATATAACTTTATGTAACGAAGGATTCTCTTGCAGCTAGATCATATTTCAATGTTGAGAAATGTTAATTCTGTTCAAGATATAGCCACATTTGTTCTGTTTGTGTGTTTGTTAAAACTTTGCTAATGCAGACAGCCTTAAAACCATGTGAGAAAAAAACGTTTGTGCAAATAAGGGGCTAAAATCAAGGGGCTGTTATAATTGAGTTTATAAATTTTCCTTTTCTAAATGAACAAATTATAGAACAATATTTTTATAATGTCTCATTAAAAGTACTGTATAGGGCTTTCCCCTCTCCTCCCCGAAATTATAGTTAGAGAAGTGCAATTTTCACATTTTGTTGCTTATTAAAATGAGTGGCTGTCTTTAGAAAAAATAAAGAAAAATATCTTCTTTTTCTGATTAGGTTTTGTTTGGCTAACCAATCTCGAAGATGGCTTAATGGGTGTTCCTGCACATTGCAGAGTATTGTACTAGGTGATCCTTGTGTTCCTTCAAGCTCCACAATTTAATGATTCCGTGTAACACAAAAACCACTACTTTGTATAGTATGCCTTGATCTTAATGCTGTCTGATTTGTTCTTTGAGATTATGCTTCTTTTAAATTGTCATTTGTCTGAAAAATGTTTCAAATGCAACTCACAAGAACGTAGATTTGACAATTCAACCTATGATTTTGTTTAATTACAAACTGGATTTATTTCTTATTCTTGCTTTCTTCTTGGAACCTGGTTATATAACACAGACTGACAGTGAGAGGACTGATACTGCAGCAGATGGTGAAACCACTGCCACAGAGGTATGTACTTTTGCTCTGAATTTGTTGTCAAAGAATGTGATAGATATTAGATATTCTTAGATATTCTGAATGTTAGCATAGTTGATACTCCTTAGTAATGAAAGCACTGTAGGATTGAATTGGCCAGGCAGATGCTATGCAAGACAGGCCCTTCCTCAAGTAACCAGGCCCTATGCCATGTAGAGTTATGTAGTATGACAGCGCATAGATAGTTTTCTATATCAAAAGGTGACCTCTCGCCTTGACTACTGCAACACACTCTACATGGAGCTGCCCTTGGGGATCACCTGGAGGCTTCAGCTGGTGCAGAATGCGGCCGCGCGAGTTGTGATGGGAGTTTCCCGATACTCCCATGTAACGCCTCTTCTCCGTGAGCTGCATTGGCTTCCAGTTGCCCTCCGGGTGAGATTCAAGGTGCTGGTGCTAACCTATAAAGCCCTGAATGGCTTGGGCCCGGAATATCTGAGGGGACACGTGCTGCCAGCTTCCCATCGCCCGGTCTGCGCACATAGGGAGGGCCTCCTGCGGGTTCCGCCAATTTCGGAGTGTCGTTGGGCAGCGCCTAGGGGGAGAGCTTTCTCCATAAGAGGGTCCCACTTGGAACTAGCTACCATTGGACCTGCGGATGGCCCCCGACCTCCGTACATTCCGGATGGAGCTGAAGACCTGGCTCTTCATGTTAGCTGGTCTGGATTGAGGGAGGGGATTTTACTTTTACTTTGTATGTCTGGGCGTGTTTGATTTAATTTATTTTAACTTTTGTATTCTCTGTTTTTTAATGCCCTGTACACCGCTCTGAGTCCATCTTGGAAAAGGGCGGTATATAAATGCAACAAACAAACAAATAGTGTTCTACTAATTTCAGTTATCTCTGTTTGTATATACATTCTGGTGACTCGCGAAACATTTTGTGATAGCTTTTAAAATTGATGGATTTGGGTGGAGATTTATGCCAGGAGAAGTTATTATATATGTTGTTCATTTGATGAGTATGAACTTTTAAAAAAAACCATGATGATGATAGTCATTAAATGATTTTTATTAGTAAAATAATATTTTCTGGTTTTTTTCCCCTACCTAAACAGTCAGATCAGGAGGAAGATGTTGATCTCAAAGCACAGGCAAGTGAAAGAATGCCTTGCTTTTTTGTGTGTATGTTGTCCTCCATGGCTAAACTGCTTGTGTATGTTCATATTCCCACAATATTTACAAACATTGCTTAGAACAGCATCTTTACATTCTTTGAATATTGTGGTCCTCACATTTCCCTTTCTTTTTCAGTTTTTTCAGAATAGTCTGATTAAGCGCATACAGGGTGAAAATGTGTATATCAAACATAGTAATCTTATGTTAGAGGTTGGTATGGGTATATATTAGTGCATGTATTCTATGTGTGTTTTAAATATAGTGGTTAAGGTGTGAATTTGTATATGATGCATGATATGTGCATTTTTACTTGCTAATAGATCAAATGTTAGATTTTCTGTTATACTGTTTTTTAGACATGTTTAATACGTATATAGATTTTTTTCAAAATCTCTTTCTGGAATGTGTGCAAACTATGACTCCCCTAAAAGTATTTGCTGCTCACATGAATGATAACTACTTTACACATTGCATATTGAAGTGTGACCAGGAAATGTTTTCCATCTACACAGCAATGAACAAAGCACAAGTGCTCATGAATGCATATTAACATAGGCTCAATTGGCAGGGAGTTTGGATTGGCTGGCAACTTCTGACAGGAATCCTACTTAGTGGCAAATGCTCTTGCCACATTGTTATGTGTGAGGTGTCCTAAAAATTTCTGTACACCTCTCCTTTAAAACACCAGTTTGCCAAGAGTGTTGTGTTAGTGCTGTGAGAGCTAATCTCATCAAGGCTTTTGGGTGATTAACTTCAAAAATATATTTGATTTTCTCTCATGTCAATTTAAATTGGGGGGAAAAAATGCTGCACTCCCTTTTCTGAAACCAGGAACTAGATAAAACCCAGGAAGATCTGATAAAACACCAGACCAATATAAGCGAGCTGAAACGGACGTTCTTAGAAACCACTACAGATACCTCAGGGACTAATGAATGGGAAAAGAGACTCTCAACATCACCAGTCCGGCTTGCTGCAAGACATGAAGAAGCCCCTATGATTGAACCACTTGTGCCTGACGAGGTGAGTGCATATCTGCCTGTTCTTCAAGAATCTATAGTTCAAGAACCTTTTGATGGATTTTAATGATAGATATGTTGTCCTCTAGACCAAAGAAGATAAAGAAAAATCTGAAAAACGTATATTTTTACAGAAGGAAAGTACGGCCTTTCTTGATTCTCAGGTAAAAAGGAAAGCCTCTGTTTTTATTACTGAAAGATGCTGCATCTTAAAGTGATAATTCGATGAATACATCACATTTCTTTTGGCAGTGCATTTTTAAAGGTTCGGTAAATATATCACAAAGGTTTCTGATTTAAATTTGTTTTCAGATTTCTTCGCATGGTTCCCAGAGCTTATAACCCTGGACATCTGCATATATACATGTTTAAACATCTCGGTGAAAATAATAATATCAACTGCCTTTAGAATCCATTTCATTGTAGCATTTAAAAAAAAAACAGATTTGCTTCTATTACAGCAAATATATTTCACAAATGTGTTTAGGGTAAAGAAGCATGCTTAGCAAAATATTGCTTGAACTTCATCCTTATGTGTGCAATTTTCATTATGCAGGCAGAATCTTCAGAAATGGCAGCAAGAATCAAGTCTGTACATAAATACATTTATATAGAAGTAGGGTAGGATACTGCAGATGAATGTACTTCACCTACTCCTGTTTAGCTTGATAGAATTCAGAAGATGCATTTCAGGCCTGAATGGAAATATTGTGCTGACTGGAAATGCTCACAAACATTTCCAAGTTTATCTAGTGTATTTTCATATACTGTATGCATTTAGGAAAGAAGGGAATAACAGTTGTAAGGTGATCCTACCCTATGAACTTCTATAAATCATTTTTAATATGACAAGGTACTGAGCTAAAATGAAACAGAAAAAGAATTCACCATTATCTCCACAACGTATACAATTATACCTTATTTGATGGTTTTTGTATAAGTGAGGTGCTCTTAGAAAAGCTGTATTTTCAATTATTCTATCTGAAATCTGGAATATTAGAGCGGACCCCAGTGTTACTATCACTTCTGTTTCTCCAGTCATCTGCTTTTCATCCCTTTTTTTAAACTAAATGTTAAAGAAAGTGACAAGCTACACCATACATTTTGATTAACATTATGGACTGTCATTCAGGAGCAATACTAAAAATATATTCTTGGAAGTATATGAAATTGATGGTGCAGGATATACTTGCAATTGAATATTCAGAGTATAATGTACTGATCGTTTATATAGTTATAAAATGCATTATGTAGTGAACAATTAAAGACTGTTCTGTAATATTTGTAGTATTTTCGAGTACAAAATATTTTAATAAGCAGAATGATTCACCTCCATTTGTAAAAAATCGTTTCAAGCACATAACTTCACAGAACTGAGTTTGGAGTATTGAGCTATATTTTCAGATGTTTGCAGAGTATTTATTTCTCCAAACAGCTCTACTTTGCACTTAAAACAACAGTGTTTTGTGTTGATGAAAATTAAAAACTAAATTATTTTCACCCTCTAGCTAGCACTTTTAAAAATGTGTAAAATATTAAGAGAGTATGGTGCCCCTTGCTGTATTATGTATTAAACTTAGTCACAATTTGAAATATTCATATTGCCTTCTGGCTTATGAAAATACTTTAGAAATGTGGATGTTAATAAAGTAGCTATTGTAATCACCTAAAAGGTGTAATATTTTAGTTTCCTGACATAGAAGTAACCTCTTAGTTGTTCTAATTCAGCTTTTATATTTCAAATATAGGGCACTGAGGATTGGGTTATTGTAGACAAAGTACCCATTGAGGTAGTTGATGGTGAATCGAAAACCATTGTGACATACAAATTAATGACTGTGAGCAGTAAAACTGGTGACATCCCACCCGAGCTTTTAAAACACAGTATCACTGAGATACAGAGCTTTGAGGACTTGGAAGGTGAATTACTCTCAAAAAATGAAGATAAGCAGAAAATGTATACCTTAGGAAAATCCTATGATACCGTTTCTGGGAAAATTGTAACCATGACCACTAAAGGAAAAGAGGGAGAAAAAATGGTTCTGCCATCATTTCAAAACACACAGATAGCAATGCCAGAATCTGTGAAAATTATTCCTGTAGTAGCAGAATATGAAATTCTAGAACCAGTAACTGATGAGAAGGCCAGAAGATTATCTGATGCCAAAAGGAGGGTCTCTGAGTCCTTGACACCAATTAAAGAAGCAGATTCCCGACTCCAAAGCCCAGAAGAAGAAAGTGTGAAGAAAACACTGAAGGCAGATCAAGATTTGCAGTTGCCCGATACGCTGGGAAGTGTACAGACAGCCAAAGCTGACAAATCGATGGAGAGTGAACAACTGAAAGGAGAGACTTTTGGTTGGAAAACTAAACCTGAGAGGAAACATGGCAGAGAGCCATCTTTTACCATTGCTACTGCTCACTATGTCACTGAGTCATCAGCATCAAGAGTAGTGGTAACATACAACTTTGACCCAGTTTAACAAAGCATGACTTTTTTAGACAATATCTGCACTACCCTGCCTCTTAGTCCTTTTTCTGCTTGGCCTTATTTTGACAACAGCCAACCCAGCTTTTTTATTATTTCTTCATGATTTAAGTCAGTTAACACTATACAAAGCTGACATCAGGCATTTAAACTAAAGATCAGTCTTACTGAAATGTAGTATGCTGCTATTGCTTGTTTTTGAAGAGAAAATAATGCTTTACAAGAGCAGCAGAATCCTAGCGCTAACCACTTGCTTGTTTGTATTACTGCTTATATTCAATACAGACTTGTGCTGATTTCTTTTCCATTATTTTCTCTTTGTAACCCTGCCACATTTCCTCCTCTCCTTTATCTTTGTTTGTGTCAATTAACATAAACTTTGTGTTTGTGTGTGTGTTTCTCTTTCTGTGTCCATTTGTCTATGACTATATATTTCTCTGTCTGTTTAGACAAAACAACTCTCCGATGAAAAAACTTTGGATGGTTCTGGTATCTTCACATTAATAGAATCTGCAAGAAAACCAACTGAGTTCATAGGAGGGGTTACAGCTACTTCACATAGCTGGGCACAGGTGGCCATCCAATTCATCTTTAGATTTTAGTGGTTATCCCTTGATGGGTCATAATATTATTTTATAGTAACACTGAGTTTTCCTTTTGTTACTTTGCACACAAGTGTCTTTAGGATCTTCGTGGAAAACATTAATGCACATGCTGAGTACTTTTCCTTCATAAAGCTGTACACTTAAACTTGAAATTCAGAAATGGGAGGTAGCAGTCAATTTGTTATTCTTTAAATAGAATTTAAGTGTATGAAAGATGAAATTGGACTTCATATTTATTAGTGATATGCAGATATTCAGATTTAAAGGGCAGAATATAATTTGGAACATGCAAGGATATGAATGTACATGTCAAGTACATCTTAAGGAAGTTGTATCTTTTTCCTAATCACATCATGCTACAGCATGATCTAATTTGGCTTAAGATATTTCTGAAGCATTTTTTTTTATTTTAACAGGTAGTCTAAGCATGCCACATGTGAATCCAAATCACATTTTGCCCTTCAAACAGGTCTCTTCAGAACCCTAGTCCTTATAATAGAAACCACAAGGTATTTCAGAGCACTCGGATCAGTAAAAGCATGCAAAACAAACCCTTGGTCGTTTGATGGTCTTTAACTGTAGGTTTTACACATTAGTTTTTAATAGTAACTTGCCTTTCCTGCAGCAAACAGAAACAAAAACTGATGAGGAAAAGAAAGCAGAGGAGCAACAGCAGGAGGCCATCAAGAAGGTTGTGCAGGAAACTTTAATAGTCAAGGAGAAACATACGATGAGTTTGCATGCAAGTGAGGATGCTGCTAAGTTGGCTGGCCTTCAGCTGGAAGCTACAGCACAGACAATATCTCATGTGGCTTCTAGCATCAAAGGGAAAGAGGGCTCTGCTATCACTGAGGGGGCTAAAGAGGAAAAAGCTGCAACCCAACAGGAAGAAACTGCTACCATTTCTCATGATCAACAGGAGGAGCAGAGTAAATCAGCCCATATTTTGAATACACAAGAAAGCAAACCTCTTTTTGAGGTAATTAAACACATCTAATTTGCTGATTCTGAACAAAAAGATAGACTGCTGTATACTTCTTTAAGGAAGGTATGCAATGCATCTAATGTTATTGTGAGCAGTTTGTTTCTTAAGGCAGCTTCACATGCGTATGTTCTTCACTTGTATGGCTTGCAAGCTCAGTTTGTCCTTTTCATTTAATTGTCACTATTTGGTTTAGTATGAGATTTAAATGTGGTGACATGGCTACTATATGGTTAAGGCTAGTTGCCTGAATAACCTTGATGTGTGAATACAGACTAATGTCTAAGTGAATGTAAAATAGCACATAGTCCATCTGGAAGGCATGTGCATCCAAGGCAGGATGCAGAAATTCTCTTTCATAGTGATTTCTGCTGTTTTGTTTTCATCCATCTCTCCCAAGTGGTATACATGCAGATGTTAAAAACAATGTTTGCCTTCCCCTTTAATTCCTGGGAATCTTGCAAATCACATTGAACATTTTAAAAATTAACCAGGAAGCAGCACAATGCTTCTTTACATGCATGGCATCTTAATGCTTGTTACAATGTTCATTTTTAGATTTCGTTTTTTCTTTTTATTTACTTTTTAGCATATGCACTCTTTAAGAAGCATTTTGGACTAAGTAATACAGCTTAATGCTGATACTAGAACATATTTTATTAGAGCAAAGGATGAAGTATAATCTTTCATGGAAAAATCACTACCTATTTCTCTTATCTTATTTCAAATCTGAAAACACTTCCCAATTGATTTATGAAAATGTTCTAAGGTAAACTGGTGTGTATGCAATCTTTTCATATTTTCAACCGTATTTTAAATATTTAAAGAAAAATAAGCTTTTATAAATTTGGGCTACACAAAATAAGCTTTAAATGAAAAAAGATATAAGCTATTTAAATATGTTCTCAATTTAGATATAAATAATGGTAAAAAGGCTGTTTAGGTGTAAGTTTACATACTTTTAAAATATTTCTTGTTATGCAAGAACATTCATTTACATTTTATTCTGTAATACTAGAAAATTGTCAGTTTTAATGTGTCCTGCATTTTACATTTCATAGTCCTCCATTGCGAAGACTGAGACAGCCAGTTTGGGCAGTGCTTCTCTGGGTGGAGAGAAATTGGAAATTTCTATGAAAGAAGTACCAGTTGTCCATACTGAAACAAAAACTATTACATATGAGTCATCTGAGGTAAGGTACTAAAATAAAAAGATTGGAAAAATATAAGCATATTCTACAAACAATAAAATTTGTACTGAAGCTAACAGATTGGTGACAAGAGCAGCATATATAAAAAATAAAACGTCATTTGGCCTAAAAATCCTCTGGTAATAGTTTAAGACCAATTTTTTAAAACAACATATCATTGGTAATGTTGGAGGAAAAACATTTTGTTCTCATGATGTAAATGTTTTTAAATACTGATGGAAAAAGTTGTTTATATAATATTAAAATATTGAATTCATGAAAGATGCCTTTGTAATAAATAAACAGATGGATTAGAGAATAAAAGATGGATATAATATTGTGAGTAGTCCTTCTTGTCTGGTTTTCAGTTCTAAACAAGTGGACGATTGAAAGACTATTGAAAGAAGTGAACTTTTTAAATTCTACTACATAGTAAAATGTTTGCCAACTTTATACAAATAATTCCAATCTTGAATGTATTTATATCATTTCACCTCACTAGACTTAAAAATGCCCAGGATTTGTTATACCATCTCGGACCTGTTCGCTCTCAGGGGATCCCCCCTCTCCTGGGAGCGTCCCGCCTCATATGACTCTGCCCTCAAGGACGGGCCCTTGCGTTTTGCTTGGGTTCC
>JANHFR010008741.1:66035-77922 GCA_032468015.1 Mimophis mahfalensis | reverse complement strand
ATTATTATCCTGTAATTTAATTTCCAAATTTTGTAAACCTTGATTCATAGTTTCTTTTAAATCATTAACAGTCTCATTGGTGCCTGTTTTTGTGCTGCTATAATCAGTGCTCCAGGGCTGTCTTTTAGTCTAGCCTATAGGTGTGCAATGTTTTGGCTTGCCTGCATTGACTGAAGAGGAATTGTTTTGGGCTAACCATAAAATATATGATATAGTTAATGTATATATAGTAAATCACATAATGTTAAAAGTTTATGATCTTGTGGGGTAACATTACTAGTCACATGTGGCCCATAGGCAGCAGGTTGGACACACCTGGTCTAGCCTTTTCCAGCCACTATTAGAATTTCTGAGATTCTGCCACTTCAACTATCTGATGATAGTACATTCCATGGAGGATCATGTCTTGCCATGGCATTTCTTGTGTTTGATTTTCTTTTCATATTTGATGCTGCCTAGGCATTCTTTCAGCAGCTCACTTTTGGAGACCATCTTACTGAAGTACTCTGAGTTCATTCCAGGACAATGACTTTGGCATTCACTGGATGTTGTCCGCCCACTTCCCAGCTGGTCTACAGTCTCTGGATGTTGGACTTGAGTTGGAAATCTCCATACATTGTGAGGAGCATCCAAGTCTTCAGATCAGCAGCTTCCATTTCCTCCTTTGGCCCACTATATAAGCAAGCTCACTATATAAGCAAGATATCCAATAACTTGCGGGGCATACATGTTGATGGCATATCTTATTCATTCCATTGAGTTGGCTCTTAAGGACCTGTTTTATACTTTGGTAGTACTTGAATGTTGCTTTCTTCCTTGCCTCCTCTTCAGGGTTTCCATGTGACTATGAGATAGCAAGGTACTCTAGTTTGTCATATGTCTGATATGTGGCCCATTAGTCATTCCACCCCATCAGTCTTCCCTGTCTTGACAACCATCCAGCCTCATCTCTGCAGTCTGAATGATATCCCAATGTCCTCACTATAGATGATTTCAGATGGATCAACAAGTTGATATCTCATATAATCTTAGCATATAGTTTGATGTCATCAGTGTAGAGGAGATGTTTAATGGTGGTTCCATCTTGAACTTTTATCTATATACAGTATGACTTGTGACTATCTGACTGAGTGGGTCCAAGTCTATGTAGAATAGTAGTGGGGACAATGTTTCAATTGGTATATGCTGCACATCATGGCCACATGTGAGCTACCTTGAGCTGACTTCCAGTGTTGTTTTCCACAGTTTATTCAACCAACTCCTGCGTATTTGATCATCCAGCTGCTTAAAAGAGGCTTTACATCCTCATACTAAAATTATCATAGTCCTGCATGCTAACCTATTTAAGGTTTTATTTTAAAATGTATTTATTCATCCTGGCTACCCTTCTAAAGATTGTTAAAATGGGATCTAAAACATATTCTGAAAATGAGGCTTCCACAGGCTTTGAGTGTCACAGTAGATGGCTCATTTCATACCCTAGATAATAAGCCTCAGGAAATGAGGGCATCTTCAAAAGAGATGTTCTTGCAGATCATAATTGCTGAACGGGTTTATAACAGGATGATGTTCCCTCAGGCTATAAGCTGTTTAGGCTTTAAAATTCAATGCTAGCCCCTTAAATTGTGTCTACCAAACAACTGGCAAACAGTGCAAAATTTTTAGAATTGACATCCTATGATTTCATGCCTCACAATAGTTATCCATCTAGCTGTTGTATTTCATATCAAAGGTAAATTCACTGCAGCATTTTTCAATAATCAAGATGGGATGTAACTAAGGTATGGTAATCAAATTATCCGTAATTGAGGTAAGATAATTCTGCTAATTCTGATCAGCTCAGGAAGCTAATACTGTGAATCCAGTTACAGCTGAATATCAAGGAGAACTCCTATTCAGAGGACTTCTTCTTTCTGAGGTACTGTAACTCCATTTCAAACAAGTTGAATCCCAACTCCACTTTACCATTGGCCATCAGCACTTCTATTCAATGTGGGTTTAATTTCAGTATTAATAATTAAATACTACTTTCAAATGTATGTTTGTTTAAACAATTCTGATTGCTTCCTTGAAGCTAAACGGCTGTTATAGTTATACAAATGGAATGCCACTCCAAATTTTCAAAAGACCCAGTAGTTTGCTGTGATTGTGGAATAGTACAAGAGGCAAGCTGCATTCCTTTGGGACATCATTAAATCAATATGCTGAACGCTGCTTCACTATCATTCAAAATTCCTCTTTTTAAATATAGAACAAAACGAAGGCATCCAAAGCCCTGTCCTGTTTGAGTCCATAAGCATGCCGTGGTCAATGATATTTCCAACCCTGTCTTTTAGTCATCAGTAGAGAATTACATCCTGGCAAAAGTTAAACCTTTTTTCAAAGAGAAAAAAAAAATGGTTGGTGCATGTATTTTGAGAATTAAGAGATGGATGATGAAAAATTTTCCCCGCACATTTCATGCAATTGCTATTCACTGTATTCCTTTGATCAAAAGCAAAATGAAAAAGACCATATATACTGTATATTAATTGCCCTGTAAACCGCCCTGAGTCCTTTCGGAAAAGGGCGGTATATAAATATAATTAAATAAATAAAATAAATAAATAAATATCCAAGTGGTGGGATGACTTTCTACATTAGACCACAGCTGACCACAAAACATTCCAGGCTTCTAAGCTACCATGACCACTATATGAAGTATTATCCTAGCTGATGCACACTCCAGGAACATTTCAGACTGCATGCTTGGTCTTTCAATGTTTAGGACCGATATAAACAGCTTTCATCAATGCAAGACTTGCGCTTTGTTTATATTAAATGTATATATGATATAAAAGGTGCGGTCATCTTTTATTATGGCAACTCAGCTGCTCCTTTAGAATGTAATGTGATTACTTTCAGGGATTCCTGGGAATCCATTCCTGCCTACCATTTCCTCCTGCATGACCACCAACTGATGTTTTAAATCTATGGCAGGTTAGGCTTTGAAATTTGAACATTGTCATCCCCAATTTTTTTTTTTTTACAGATACTGAAATGCTAGAATTAATCCACTAATACTATTGCTGGTGATTTTCAAAGTGCTCATTTACTGTAAAATGGAATCTGTCAATTTCTTCTCCTCTCTCTCTCCTTCATATGTTTATCCATTAAAACTGATTTCCCTGAAACAAAAGGAAAGACACACACATGCACGCACAGAGCCTCCTTCATAAGTCAGCAGTAGTTTGTTTATTCAGTGGATTTGGAATATTTCAGACATTCCAGTCCCTTTATACACCATACTTATGATCTAGGCAGCAGCTGTAGCTTTTTTTTCTTCAGTGGGGAGATGTCAGAGTTGATAATTTGGTATGCATGTCTATTTCTGCCCCTGCCCTGCTGCTCTGCTGTTTCTGTGCTGAGGCTCTCTGGAATAGCCATTTTTTTGTGTGGACCTGGACATTTGGCGTCCCAAATCTTTTAGTTTTGAGGCAATGGATGAAAATCATATCAGGGTGTTTTGAAGTTCTAACCAAAGTAGTACTGACCTCTTGATATTCATATGGGAAGAAAGTTTTTTTAAAAAAATCTCATTTCATTTCTAGGCCCTGGAAGAAATGCAGCCACGTAATGGAAATCAGCACTTGTGTATGGTGGGAAGAAAGGTAAGGTAAAGGTTTTCCCTGTCCAGTTGTGTTTGACTTTAGGGGGCGGTGCCAACCTCTGTTTCTTAACTGATGGAACCAGTGTTGTTTGAAGATATTTCTCATGAGGCTGAAGTGCACGGAACACTGCTATCTTTCCACCAAACTGGTGCTTATTTATCTATGCACACTTGCCTGCTTTTGAACTGCTGAGTGGACAGGAGCTGTGGCAAGTAACAAGAGCTCACCCTGTTATGCAGTGCTCAAGTCTTAAACTTGGGCTGTCAGTTTTCCAGCTGACAAGTTCAGCATCTTTAACTGCTGAAACATCACTCTGTTTGTATGGTAAGGAAAGGGGCACCAAACAAATTCTGTGAAGACTTTCCTTTTCTTTTAAAGATCTTGCAATCCCTTTCATAGGGGTGGAGTAAGGGTGACTGTAGCTCAAGTGTTTACTGGCTGGATGTCCTTTCTGATTCCTATACAAGTTTTCAGCAAAGAATTGCACCCAAAGAGAGAAATATCTGCCACTACCTAGGACTGAACTCATGGCTTCCTGATTGTGAGGCAAGAGCTCTGCCTCTAGGCCACTGCACCACTCAGAGACTTTCTTTTTTGTTTACTCATAGGAATATTGATCTCCTGGAAAAGTCACATTCCATAAAGTCATTATTGCAAGTCCATATTAGAATAAAATAGAAATAGGGTTAAAATCTTCTGCAGCAACAAAAGGCTAGCTTCAGCCCAGCTCCATGGCAGATTGCTAATGAAATAAAAGCTAAATTGTGAAGACATGAGTGAGCAAAATGTCTTGACCTGTTCATCCATAACCACTCCAAAACCACTTCCACACACCAATTCAAGAGTACTAAATTTCCAGACAACTTCTCCAAAGAATAGAGGGTGGCATTATAGATGTTCAGAAGTATTTTTCTGATGCTGCTGCTGTCTCCTTCTTTTTCTGCCTCACAGCAAAATAAACTATCTTCAGGCAGCTAAAGGCAGAGATCACAATGCTAATACTTCCAGCTCACAGGAGGACATGTTTATCCACTGGCATCAGGGCAAAACTGTCAGTGAGAATTATCCTTTGCCATTGTAAGTTGATATCTTTCAGTCCCAATAATAACTCTTTTGAAGTCTCTCCTGAAATCTTTCTAAAATGTTTTCCACCTTTATTATTTTTCCAAATAACTCAAGACGGCAAATGTATCCATCACACTTACCTCTTCTTAGTTTCCCTGCAACAACTCTGCGAGGTGAGGTGAGTTGGGCTGAAAGATAGTGACTGGTCCAAGGCTACACAGATAGTTTTCATGGCTAAGGTGGCACTTGAATTCACAGTCTCTTGCTTTCTAGCCTGATGCCTCAACCACTACCAACTGGCTCTAATCTCAAAATGTTGGTCTGAGGACTTAATAAGATGTAATTGACTTAAGATGAAGTCCCAAAGATTCATCTTATTACTACAATCATGACTAAAGAACATCTCTCTATATTGCACACTTTCCCTTGCGGTGGGATTCTGGTTGTTGTTTTTCCTGTACACTGACACAGCTACAAGTTCTCCATGGTCAATTCTTAGCTACTTCTATTATACACTGAATATCTCACCCAGAATATGTTTTATCTTCATTCAAATTGGCACACTACCTATTACAGAGATTATACTAGTCTTCTGCACATTTGTACGATATGTGTTTCTGCTCAAATATAGAGACAGTAATCCATGTATTGTTGAACTGTCTATTGTACCACATAAATGTCTGGCATTTATAAAGCCAATTCTCAGAAATTATAGGTATCTTTCTGAACTAAAAATTATCATCTTAATTGTACAAACTACAAGACCTAACTTGGGCAACCATTACAAAGATTGCTATGTTTCTTGTAATAGCAGAAGTCAAATGATATCCTCTTTTCATTATTAATTGGTTTTTTAAAGGATATTTTTTCCTGTGTTTTGTTTTTTCCCTTCCATTTTAAATTTTGTATTTGTATGTGGTGTTTTATTTCTCTGTTTATGCTTTATTGGTTCAGGACCATAAATAAATAAATGAGACTGAAATAAACCAAATCAGGCTTGATAGCAACATCGATCTGCAAGTCTTTCTTGAAGCCACTATAAATGGATTCTTCTCCACCATGCCTACTACCTCTGGTAAATATTTTAAAATGTATAAAACACAACTACCCTTTTTTACAGCAGGCTAAAAGGTTGGAGTGCCATTTCCTGTTTGATTTGTGGAAAAGGAAGCTTCTCTTTTCCACTGGTTCTGGTCATTTATTAATTTCAACTAATTGTATCTCCTGCAGCTTCTGTAAAAAGCCAACAGATGGCGCTCCTGTACTACAGTATACTTATGTTTGCCATACAGTCTGCCATACAGATAAGATATACATAGTTATATCTATATTTCAAACATATGGGCACAAATGAATGATAAATCTGAAGTGATTAGTTGTCAGTTACATTTTTCCTAACTTCCATGAAAACCTATTTTATATTTCAAAACAAACCAATATACTGCAACAGTTCCCCACCATTCAGTCACAACTGAAGAAGCTTCTTGGACGAGAAATGAAATGTTTTGAAGGAAAACAAACCCAAGAAAGTCCAGTTGCCTTTTGGAAAAGCACCTCTGGGACAGCCACGACCTAGATGATCGAGAATCTCCATACATAAGAGGAGGAGTTTCTACCAAGACAGCAGTCTAATTAAAAATATCGGAGTCCAGGGAAAAACTGGACTAGTTGGTCTACTTTCAGAGGCTGACAATATGTTTTGCAAAATTGATATTGTATCATCTATTCAGTGAAGGAGGATCTCGCTAATAAACAGATGAAAGAGGGTGCAGATAAAATTTGAAGAAAAATGTGTTATTACCAGCTCTTTGCTTCCATAACTATGTATACAGTTTCAATTTGACTGTATATGAAGCAATAGCAGTTAGATATATATACCGCTTCACAGTGCTTTATAGCACTCTCTAAGTGGTTTACTGAATCACCACACTGCTCACAACAACCTGGGTCCTCGTTTTACTGACCTTAGTCAACCTTGAGTGGGTGAAAATTGAATTACTGAACTGCTGGTAGCTGGTAATCAGCAGAAGTAGCCTGCAGTACTGCATTCTAACCACTGCACCACCATGGTATGTCTCCAGACATACATTTTCTTGGCTGAGATTGTGTCCTGCATCAGCCAAATGATTTACCTTCAGAACAGACAGAAGTATGAAACAGCTGAAGGGAAGTAACTGTATGATCCAGGCTACCTACACAAGGAAGTTACCACCTTAGTATCAGCTGTACTAGAGCTGGAGATAAAATCTGGACCTTCCCTGAATCTTTTAGAATGGGGGTTTCAAACTCAAAGTGTCATGTTGTTGTCATGTGATGTACCGCAACTTTTCCCTCCTTTGCTAAAATGGGGGTGGGCGTCGCCAGCACGTGATGTATCTGGGGCACAGGCCACGAGTTTGACACCCCTGCCTTTGAATGTTGCTATTTGAATCCAGAAGATCAGCTTCAAAACTTTTGCTATCAACAAAAGATTAAAAACGTACATCTAAATATTTTCTCTTGTCCAAGAAACAACTGTAATAAAGGAGTGGCCATATAAGAACTTATTAAATATATATTAAAAAAACCTAACTAAATACTGAACATTTCTGGAAAGATTGTAACAAAATCTTTCAGATTTTGTGTGCTAATGTTTGGTTCTGAGAATTTCAGAACCAATATATATTTTTGTTTAAGCTCATACGTTTTGAATCTGGAATGGACAGAAGAGAAAACTGTAATAGAAAGAGAAAAGAGGACATAGGACCCAGAATTTCAACAGTCACAAAGAGCAGGAGCTGCAATTGCAACAACTGTTCTGCAAGAATATTTTGAGCCTCTCTATCATGTCAGGTAATGGTTCTCTGTCAGATTCATCCTCACCTTCCATCAAATCCCAGAAGTTCAATAGGTCAAACAGTGTCCACTTTCAACACTGTTGTACACTGTACAGTACTTGACCTATAGTATTCAGTTAAAATTATATAACCCACCATCACTCACTCATTACAACTTCTTCCCAACTACACCAGAGAAATGATAAATTATATTATGCCACTGAACTGACATTAACAGAGCTATTTTTAAAATGTTTCATACTGAGTAAGAACTGAGTTAGAAAGAGGAGGAACTCTTATTGTCTCCATCACCTCCTCCATCACCTCCTCCCAATTATATTGCAATGCTGGATTCATCATTGGAGTCTGTGGGCAGTTCTCATTTCAGTATACCTACTTGGTTTGAATCGAGAAATCATCTTTCTACATTTTTTGTATAGATGGCTTTATGGGTGTATATTCCATCTTCTTTTTCCAGGTTCCTCTAATACATCTTTTATTTATTTATTTATTTATCTATTAATTAATTAATTAATTAAATTTATATACCACCCTTCTGCCGAAGGACTCAGGGCGGTGTCTAACTTCCTTTAACGAACGTTTTTCCCCAGCACTTCCTATTGTCATAATTCAGTGAGAAGTAGGAATATTTCATTTTCAAGGGCTAATTGTTTTTGCCATTAACTTCTGTTGAAAGGTTCTGGGTTCAAATCCAAGCTGACAGTAAAAGCTTCAGAGCAATGAAAGGAAGCACAGCCAGCTGCTTGGAAGCAAGTTCTCTTTATTGGTTCAAGAAGGCCGGACATACAGAGACGTGGACCAGCCTTCCTGGGTTGGCCAACAACTTCTGTCTAGGGGGCTATGATCTTTATACCTGTTTTGTGCCCTAAGGCTGGTGAGGCTTAATTGCACCTCCTTTGTCTTAGTCTTTGCTCGGGGATTCTTTTCCCAGTTGAGTGGCTTTTCCTTTGTGTTATTTCCTAGGTTGAGGGGTAATCTCATCTAGGAGCTGGGAAATTCCATCTGGCTGCATGGGTTTAATTGTGTCCAGGTTAATCTCATTAAATGTTTCTGAAAAGGGCTCCTGATTACTCCTATTCCTGTGATTGTATCAAGATTGTCTCCTATTGTGGTGTTTGCATCAGGAATAACTGGAGGGGTTTCTGACAGGCTCTCTTTAGGCTCAGTTTGAAGCCTTGAGGTGAGCCTTAGCTGACTGCCTGAGAGGTTATTAGCATTAGCTCCTTCCAACACTTTGTTCTTAAGATAATGTGTTGTATAAATCTTGTAATCCTTCTGAGTTGGCTAATACATCTTTTTGAGGAGCACAAATAGTATCTTTACAGCTGTACTTAAGACAAACTTGCGAGCAGTGTTAATATAGAGGGCAATTTTGTTTGTGGCATTATAATAGAGATTTAGTGAATCAAAAGTGGCTTCCCTGAAGAAGGCTTAAGTTTTCCCTAGTTAACAAGCACTTGAACTGCAAATATTTCTAGAATTCTAAGCAGAAAATTCTAATTCAGTTCATTTTTCTTTCTTTCCTTAGTACCAGAATTCACCAACCAGTACCAGAATTCACCACTGTCCAGCTTCCTAAGAGAGAGGTAAAAAAGATTAGACAGGAAGAAGAAAAAAAAAAAGATACACCAATAAGTGCTGGGCAGCTAAATCCAGCCCCATTTTTAAGTTTCAGCATTCTCTAATGACATTTGATGGATGCCCTATAGGAAATTAGAAGTATCGCCAGATCCCATTGACTGATGCCTCTCTGTTCATAAGCATGGTCTCTGCATTGGAACTCTGCAGTTGCCTTTTTGTTGTTGTTGTGAAGTCGTGTCCAACCCATCGCGATCCCATGTATCATGTTGCTCCAGGCCTTCCTGTCCTCTACCATCCCCTTGAGTCCATTTAAGCTCACACCGAGTGTTTCAGTGACTCTATCTAGTCACCTCATTCTCTGTCATCCTGTTCTTCTTGTGCCCTCAATTTATCCCAGCATTAGGCTCTTCTTCAGTGAGTCCTTTCTTCTTATTTGGTAGCCAAAGTATTTAAGTTTCATTTTCAAGATCTGGCCTTCTAAAGAGCAGTCAGGGTTGATTTCCTCTAGGACTGACCAGTTTGATTGCCTTGTAGTCCAAGGGACTCAAGTCTTCTCCAGCACCAGAGTTCAAAGGCCTCAGGACAGCAGTTGCCTAAGGACAGCAAGTGCAAGGAATTCTTATGCTTCAAAAGCTTACGCTTGTTCTTAGCACAACAGAGTCTGCTTCAGCATAACTACTTGCATATGATATGAGTAAACAGGAAAAGGGATGTAAATTGGGCTATAGACTTGTAATTTGCAATTGCTGCTTTTATTATTCACTGGAAAAAAACTCAGGAACTCCAATGTAAACATGGAATAAACAATAACTGAACTGGATTATTCCCCCCCCCCAGTAATATGACCCAGTAATATGATTATTTTTCCCCCAGTAATATGAAACTAATTAACTGTCAACCTGGTTATTTTACATAGGGGGCTCTTGCAAATGCTCCACTTATGCCTGTCATAAGAATATTATTATTTTCCTATGCTTTACCATTTTCAGGGCACAGGTTTTATTTCAGGTATGTGGTGTCTCATGTAAGGTGTTACTTTCTATTTTTAGATATTAGTACTGTATGTAGAATCAGGCATGTAAACCTTCAAAGAAGGTCTTTGATTTCACTGAGCTTCATTGATTTCATGAATTCACAAATTGAACCAAGAACCCACTTTGAACCAGAGAAATCTACCCGATGGTTATGAAATGCACGGCAGCCTTTTGAAGTGGTTTTTGTTCTTACAGTCGCCTTTCTATTATTTTCAGGATTGTTCCAGACAGTATTCAGTGTTGAATATCTCCCTAATGCTGAGGAGGCAAGTTGAATGATGTGATGGGCTTCCTGATGCCAACAAGTAGATGTCAAACATGCTTTACTATCTCATTAAATTCCTTTTCTATCAACTCTTTTGAGGTGACAGGCTAAAATTACTTTAGGTTTCATTCATTTTCTCCACTTTAAATTCCTACATTTATTTTCATTCTTTCTTATGCTAATATTTTATTCCTTTGTTGTCTTGCCAACACAATTGGCATTTCACATCAGCCATCAATACAGGCTTAAGGCTGTCCAATCTGGTGCTCATCCTTGTGTCAAATTAGTACATGCTTGAGTAATTTTTTTCATTCTGCAGAATTGGAATTGATGTAAGTATTCTAAATAACTAAGGCTAACATTGCCAGGCACTGACACAAATGTTTACTGTTTTTAAAATGAGGTTAGGCTAACATTGCCAGGCACTGACATAAATGTTTACTGTTTTTAAAATGAAGTTAACCTTTTCTTCTGAAACCTGACTACCTCTAAAATTCTATCTTGTTGTGGTTAACCTATATCAGGTGTCGGCAACCCACACCTCCAGAGCCGCATGCAGCTCTTTGGGCCCTCCTGTCCCATCACTCGCTGGCCCCGTCTCACGCCCTTGCCCCCCCTTCCCTTGCCTGGCCTGAGAAGGTAAGGGTGACAGCGGAGGATAGAGAAGCAGCTGGGGTGATTCTCTGGCACCTCACTCATGCTGGAGCTTCTTCTGGCCCTTTTAAAATTTATTTATTTTATTTATATATATATGCCGCCCTTCTCTGAAGACTCAGGGCGGCCTACAGTACATTTATAGCAATTGCCTTCATCCTTTGTACAGACCTGTTTATTAAAGCGGTGTTTTACAAAGTCAGCTTATTGACTTACAAAGTCCATTTATTGCCCCCAACAATCTGGGTCCTCAGTTTACCTACCTCTGAAAGATGGAGTCAACCTTGAACCTGGTGAGATTAGAATTTGCTCTAATTGCAAGCAGTCGGCAGCTGAGAGCAAGCTCTCAGCTCGGTGAACTACCAAGGCCCTTGTTGGTACTGGGTGTGCCTCGGTCACTTGGGGAGATGCACAACCTGCTCTCCACTCTGAGACACTGGCCTGACCCGGCCGTGACCAATGCCAGCCTCACTAACACAAGGGCTGACAGGGTGAGAATGGGATCCAGAAGGAGGGGATGACAGAAAGGGGATGGGCCCACAGGGCCCAGCTGTGGCATTAAGAATCTCAGGGCAGTGGGAAAAGAGGGCTGACCCCACCAAACCTTCCATGCCCATCTGGGGGTCAGGCTTGGAGAAAGCCTGACCCCCAGTGCCCTCACCAAAGCTGCTCGCCAGTCTACTCCCCCCCTCTGTGTGTGTGTGTGTGTGTGTGTGTGTGTGTATCTCATTCTCATGCGCTCTCTCTCTCTCTCTCTCTCTCTGTGTGTGTGTCTGCATCTCTTCTCTCTCTTCTTGTAAA
>JANHFR010008734.1:0-14026 GCA_032468015.1 Mimophis mahfalensis | reverse complement strand
GAGCCTATGACTATTGATGCTATCTTTGCTTTCTTTTGCAGAAGTTGTTCCATTTCTATTTGAGGTCTTTGTGTTTTGTTATCTTCTATTCTGCCGTCTCGGGTACTGGCAAGTCCACTGTTCAGATGGGTTTTGTCTTTCTTATTGACCGTTGTAGACTCTGGGGTGTTATGTGGCAAGTACTTGTCTGTTTGAATTCTAAAGGTCCGGGGCATTTTAGCTTCTACCTTTTCTATTACTTTGTCTGTTTTGTAGTTTGACCAGTTCTTGCTTGCAGCCTAATGGTATACTGTATTTCTTTCTGGATTCTCAAGTGGGACTCAGCAGTGACCTGGATTTGCAGGGCCACCCAAATCTCCCAAGCAGCTACACCTTCCAGAAGCTGGCTCAGTTGCTAGACAGGAAAAGGCACCTGAAAGAGGTGCCTGTTTTGTCCGAGATTTGTCCCAAGGGGCTGATGCTTCTAGATCCCTAGAAAGACACTTGGTACACCTTGTCAGACCTGCCACAACTTAAACTTCTGAATAAAAACTATCCATTTGTTGAGAGGTATAGTTTATTAGAAATCAAGTGAATTGCAGTAGTGCAAAGCCAAAACTGAAAGTCCCCAAGTTCTACTTTTCCCTCCCCTCACATTGCTCCCTCCAGTGCATCTGGTGCAGGCAAGATGCTTTCCTAACATCCAAGCATAGGTTGGTATGCCGCCCCTCCTTCCAGCTGAGTGACCTTGAGGCAGCATCTCAGGGAGATGCAGCATTTTCATTTCCCGGGGCATTTCCCGCCCTTGATTCCCCCTCCCCACAGCTTATGGCAGTCTTTCACTGCCTAGTAGTGAAGCACAAGCAAGGTGGCAGCTGACATACCTTATTCATTAGGCAAGTCAAAATGCCAAGCTCTAGCCTATGGGGGGAGTTGATTGCCAAGTCTGTCTTCCATCACTTGTCCTGCCTGAAATTTGGTGTTTTTTTTTTATTTAAAAAGTTTTACAAAAAGTATACATTTTCTATTTTTCTCCCCCTGAAATTTGTTTTTAATGTTTCAGATCTCAAGCTTCATCTCCAGAGTACGGATTATGGGAACTTCCTGGCCAATGAGGCCTCTCCTCTTACTGTCTCTGTCATTGATGACAAGCTTAAGGAGAAGATGGTAGTGGAGTTCCGCCACATGCGGAATCACGCTTACGAGCCTTTGGCCAGCTTCCTGGATTTCATTACGTAAGTGCTGTGCTGTGTGGATGGCCTGGTCTGAGAAGGGGGCTTCTTTTGTGCTTCTCCTAAGGAGGGCTCTGGGCAATGGAGTTCCAGGTCCCCTGGGGAAGCCAGGCACAGAAACATTGGGCTGATTTTTCTGCAGCAGCAACCAGATAATGTTGGCCGATCTGCAAGATAGTCCTTGAATGACTTGCATTGCTGATGTAAGCAGTGGTCGTGATAGACCCTTTTCTATCGTACCATCTGCAAAAATCAGGAATATACTTTCTGCATTCTGGCTTGTAAAACCTGAGGAGTTCCTGGTAAGCGTGATTTCCTCCAAGCCTATTAATGAGCTGCCAGCATGAGCAGCAGCTTGGGAAGAAGCTTTCTAAGAACAGAACGGCATTAATGTATAATCACTTTTTAAAAACAGACTATCATTCAAATGAAGCTCCGCTCCTGGTGATTGCATTCCTGCGATTGTCTTGGCGGGGTTCCAGGGCTTTCCTGGGTGGTGCTTTTACTGGCCCGTCTGACAAGGCCCAGGAGTTTTGACGGCCAGGGCTGTCCCCGCTTGGTTCCTGACGTCAGGTCGGGTCGCCTAGAGGTCACAGCCATGTGCTAAGTCATCTAAATCAATGCAGACACATTTTTTTTGGGAGCCACTTAGGCATCGTACAGAATCATGGACCAGAAGAGCAGGCTTGTCGTGACAACAATGAGAACTCCCATGTTTAGGTTGCTTTTGAGGACAAATGGGACAGCCAGTGCTTGTAATCACTGACTCCTGATTTTATAGTGAGAGTTAAAGGCCAAAAATGTAAAGAGGTCACATGAGAACTCATGAAAGGGCTCTGTGATGAAATCTTGAGCGCTGGCAGGCAGTGGAAACTTCACTGCCTGTCCTGATCAGCCGCTGGTCTGGTTGCTTTCAGGACCGCTTGGGATACAGCAGAGAACTCAAACTCCTTTCCTGGCCCCCCAAATCTTTTGGGTCCTTGCCCTCTTGCCTCAGAACGCCGTCTGCTCTGGCAGCTTTGCTTCGAAGCCAGTGGGTTTTATAGCCTTTTGAGACTCTTCTCAGAGTAAAGCAGCCGTGGTCTCTTCCCCTCTCTGGCAGGGGCTTTCAGGCTCTCGCCCTCCTGGTGCCGGGTCTCTGCTTTGACTGGCTTCTGAGCACAAAGGGGATGATGACAGGACTTCCCCTGGAGTGGGGGGAACAGGGTTGCTTGCTGCCCTAGCTGCCGCTGCTTCCTTTCAGCTACAGCTACATGATTGATAATGTCATTCTGCTGATCACTGGGACGCTCCATCAACGCTCCATCGCAGAACTGGTACCCAAATGCCATCCTTTGGGCAGCTTTGAGCAGATGGAGGCTGTGAACATTGCCCAGACACCAGCTGAGCTATACAATGCCATCCTAGTGGACACGCCTCTCGGTAAGAGAAGAGGGCAGCTACCACCTGGGGTCTCAGCCGTGGGTGGGCGGGAAAAGTGGCGGCCTTGCCATGCTTGGGTCATTGGCTTGAGTCTTTGTGCAAAGCCTCAGGGCCTGCCAGGTGACAGGTGGCCTCCTCCTCCTCCTCCTCCTCCTCCACAAAGCAGGGGTCCTGAAGGGTCTCTCTTCTCCTGCTCACCCTTTTTCTTCTCTTTCAGCCGCCTTTTTCCAGGACTGCATATCTGAGCAGGACCTGGATGAGATGAACATAGAAATTATACGAAACACTTTGTATAAGGTTAGTGGTTAGAGACAAATAAATGTGGTGCCACAAAGCTTCTCCCATTTGTGCAACGTTGCTGGGTCTGCAGGATGAACTGAAGCCAGAAGGGCCGGGGCAAGCCCCCCTCTTCCTCCATGGGGGGTGGGGGCAGGAGCCATGTTGGGCAGGCTTCAGCTTACCCTGCACCCCGGAGGTTCCCCTTTGCTCTCCTTCAGTCCCTCCTGGGAACCGCAGAGTAAACAGTAGAGACCATTTTCTACAGAAGCCCTACTTTTGTACAGATGTGTGAGACCAGTGGTTCTCAGCCTGTAGTCTGCAGACCCTGGGGAGCTGCGATGTCACCACGGGGGTCTACAAAGGCTTGAAGAAATGTTACGATTTAAGTCTTAAGTCTCGGTGGGCCACGGCCATGGTCTGTGGCACAAACGGTGGAGACCCCCAGATTCGGTTCTTATCTCTGGACGGCAGCCAGAGGGAGAGTTAATGTGACCGACTTACTTGTTTAGGAGAACTCTTGGGATTAAAATAAGACACCTGTTATATTTGAGAAGTAAATATGGGAGGTGAGCATCCAATTTGCATTTGAAGGGCAAAAGGTGAGCTGGACCCCTTGTAGCACTTGATGGAAGACCTCAGGTGTTTGTCCTTTAGGAGTTCGGTGTAACAATTTGCCCTGATCTAACAACGGGTAGAGCTGCTGAAAGAGCGTGTTGTCCCTTTGTGAGACGAGGGCGGGTGAGGAGGTGGGAAGGTCAGGTTGGCTGTGGGAAGCTGCTGCCGCCCCCTTGGCCTCCAAGCCCTGAGGTCTGGCTCGGTTGCTCCAGGTTCCTGGTTCATTTCATGCCTGGCAAGACACAGGATGCTGCTTATTCCTGCTTCCCTTGATCGGACAGGTTCCCATGAGCCTGCGGCTCCCAGTGGACTTGAAAGGAAAAAGGGAACTTGGGAAGCGGTGGGGAGGGGTCTGCCAAGCTGCATGGGCAGAGGGTTGAGCATAGAGGCCGCTGGACGGGTTTGGCCGAGCATGCCTGCTTCCTCCTTGTGTGGCTTCCTAGTCCGCCTGGGCTGGCTGGATCTTCTGAAAAGAAAAGGTTTGGGAGGTTGCAGGAGGGCAGCGAGGCAAGGCGGTGTTGAGTGCCAAGGCCCCAAGCAGCCTGCAAATTGCCCACCAGTTACGCTGTCTGCTTGGGTTGCTTTTGTATGCTCCAAACGTCGGTAGAGGCTGTGTCTCCTGGGGATTTGGTCTCAAGATTCTCGCCTGTCCCAAAGCCCAAACTTTCTGCCAAACCGGGTGCCCCCTCCCCGCCCCTGCCAGGCCGTCAGCTCCATGCTCTCTGGGGGCCGTTCTGCAGCTTGCATGCCTTGCTTTGGTCGGCCTTGCTGGGCCAGGTCTTCACATTGGCTGATTTCTCCCCAGGCTTACCTGGAGTCCTTCTACAAGTTCTGCAAGAGCCTGGGAGGCACAACAGCAGATGCCATGTGCCCCATTTTGGAGGTAGGAGCCAGCTTAGCGCCTGCTCTGCGGGGGCCCAGCTTCCTGCTTGCTTGGCAGGAGAGGGGAGCCACGGGCCTCGGATCCCATCTCTGCTGTGCTGGTCGCAGCCGTTTTGCGGCCTGTAAGAAGGCGGCTCTGCTGCTTCGGGGCCTCTGTCTTGCTCGCATCCAAGCAGTTTCTGGGAAAACTTAATATGCCGCGAGGTCTTGTACATCGATGGATTCTTTGCAGGTTACCATGTTTCATTTAGTGCCTCTTCAAAGGTATGAGATAAGCACCCCTAGTGCCTACAAGCAAGCCCCAAAATGGCGAATGTTGCAACACCACGGCAATTGTTCACCCTTACAAATGACATTATTGTATGCACCCAGAGGAAGCTCAGGACGATCCTATGCGCCCTGCTGCCGTGTACAGGATTGCCTGGTTCTACACAGCAGCACTTTGAGGCCCCTGAATGGGACCTCTGACGCTCCATTCGGCCCTCTGTGGGCCTCCCCTGGGAGCTCCATTTCCGCCTGCAACAAGACGGGGGAAGCCCACAGGGGGCTGAACGGAAGCGCAGAGGGGCGCAGGGGGCTGAGAGGCTGGAGGGGAGGCTGTTTGCTGGATCTTCACAAGGTAAGTGACCCAGCACAGCAGGTTGGGGGGGCAGCAATTGTGGGGAGTGTGAGTTGTTTCAGTGGGTCAGGGAGGTCTTAGCAAGTGGCCTGTTCCATCACCAGCCCCCCCCTGGCCTTCCACACACACACACACACCCCGCAAAATACCTCCTGTGCACTTAACAAGCCTCGCATCCGGTTAGTGAATGTGTGGGCGAAAGGAGGGAGGGATCCCCTTCCAGGTATGAGATTCCCTTCCACAAATCCTCAGGTTACGAGTGGGATGGGCAGGCGCTATTCCATTCGTAACTCGAGGGCTACCTGTATGTATTTGAATCCATGTTTTTAGCTTTTTTACACCAAGCATGATTACAATGTTCCTTCATGTTGTTTCTTTTTCCAGCGAACATTCGAAGTGTCTTTATGCAAATTAGAGAATTACCTCTGACAAGCGAAATCAATGGGCGAAGCCAGATTCACTTAACCACAATTCACTTAATGACCACAGTGTTTCATTTAATTGGGTCACAAAATTGGGTGTGAGTCACTTAACCACCTTGCTTAGTGACCATGTTCCAATCCCAGTTATGATCATAAGTTGAGGACCACCAGCATTGCAACCAAAAAGCCCACTTCATTCGTTTACCTCTTCCTCTTGTCTTTAAAATCTCAACAAAAGTTTACATTTACAGCACTTTCATGACCGTCGTCAAGTGTAGATTCTCCTGGACTCTTGTTTTTATATATATAAATCTTTGTTTTTGGTCTGTCCTATGCTTCTGAATGGGCTGTCTCCCATCGTGCTGTCTCTGCCTTGGTCTCCCCCGGCTGCCTTCGCTGCTGACCTGGCCCTCTTTCCCTCCAGTTCGAGGCGGACCGCAGGGCCTTCATCATCACCATCAATTCCTTCGGCACCGAGCTGTCCAAGGAGGACCGCGCCAAGCTCTTCCCCCACTGTGGCAAACTGCACCCTGAGGGCCTGGCCCAGCTCGCCCGGGCAGATGACTATGAGCAAGTCAAGACCGTGGCCAACTACTACCCGGTAAGGCTCCAGGGCCCCCGGGCATCGTGGGACTGGTCAGTGCAAGGGAGCCGCCCAGCCCGGTCACTACCCCTTCCCTAGGGCAGGCCAGCTGGAACGGAGGCCAGCGCCTCCTGCGTTGGGGTCCTCCTGAACTTGGGGTTTTGCTTTGGAGCCCGTGTCTTTTTTGTGGCTCTCCTTCTCAGTCCGGGCATTTGCCACCTGGCCGCCTCTGGAGTTTTGGGCTGGAGCTCTGGACGTGGCACTGCTCCCAGTACTGGTGGAAAGAAATCAGGACATTTCTTCTTGCTTCCACCTTGTCCTGGTCCAGCAAAAATGAGCCTGGCTGGGCAGGAGAGGACTGGCCACCCAACCGCTTTTTGGGCCTGAAGCAGAATCAGGGCTCGGGGTCTCCCGCTTTGGAGGTCAGCAGCCCCTTAGCCACCCCCCCGAATTGGCTCTGCCCTGTCCCCGAGAGGAGGGCCTGGCCCTCGTCCATAAAGCAGCCTGAGTGGTGCCTTTTCTTGCCCTTCTGACCCTCTTACAGCCTCTCAGCCAAATTGTATTTCATTTACTGCTTGAGGAAAAGTGCCCCACGGGGGTGTGGGGTGTCAGCTTTCCCTGTCCCCCCCTCATTTTTCTCTCTCCTGCAGGAATATAAACTGCTCTTTGAAGGAGCAGGGAGCAACCCTGGTGACAAAACCCTGGAAGACCGATTCTTTGAGCATGAGGTGAGCAGGTGGGGGCTCCCCAGGCACACGTAGCCCTTTATGGCAAAGAGGGAAGGCCCCCCTCCCCCCCACCTCTGGAAGGGAGAGGGAGGGGCAGCACATGGAGGGGCTCTCCTTCCTCGGCTGCAGCTCTTCTTGGGGCCCTTGGCTAAGGCTGCCCTCTGCCAATTGGGGTGGGGGTGAGCCTCAGGAGATGGTGGCCTCTGCAGTTTTTCACTCCGTGCAGGCAGGTTTGCCTTGTTGCCCTCCGTGCCTTTATTCCGTAGTTAGACAGGAAGCAAAGCTGCCCTTGAAGAGCGGAGGCTCCTCTGTTCCCCGCTATAAATCGGGGCGCAGCGTGGAGGACCATCCCTTGGCCCAGAGAGGGCAGGGCTGCACTTGGCTTCAGCAGGGGTAGCCATGCTTCGGAGGCCAGCCTGGACAGGCTCATCAAATCCTGCAGCACCTCATGGGGGGGAATCACAGTCACGGGGGAGCCCCCCCTAGGCGGTGCTGCCTGCCGGGGCTGCAAAAACCTCCCTGGCCCATCAGAGAAGGGGGCCCTTCCCCTGAACGGTTGGGGCTTCCCGGGACAGCAGGACGCCTGCTCAGGTGTGTCTCTTCCGGCAGGTGAAGCTGAACAAGCTGGCCTTCCTGAACCAGTTCCATTTTGGTGTGTTTTACGCTTTTGTGAAACTGAAGGAGCAAGAATGTCGCAACATTGTGTGGATTGCGGAGTGCATTGCGCAGCGCCACCGAGCAAAGATTGACAACTACATTCCTATCTTCTGAGTGTTTCCCTTCGCCTGGCAAAGCCCGTTGATGTCCTGGGCGGCTTCTTCGGCCCCGCCTGGGGTGGCTGAGGCAGGAGGGTTTCCACACACATCCCCTTTCCTGATGGACTCCTTGTGCCTGCCGGGATCAGACAGGCCCCCTTGTGCTGTGTCTGTACCAACTCCTTGTGCTGTTGAGAAGGCATCTTGCGGGGCGCGTCTGAAGGTTTCACACCCGCAGCCACCCCGGTGCCCCCACTTGGGGCACTCTGAACGACCAATTCATTTCATGGCCTCTGTTAGTATCTGCTGCCTGTGCCCCCCTCCCCCTGGGGCTCCTCGGCCTCGGCCAGGGCAGCCCTTCTGAGGCGCCCTGGAAGCAGCTGCTCAGCAAGTGATCCCCTGCCTAGAGGGCTGCGAGAACAGCCTTCCCCTCCCCCAGGTCCACCCCGCTATGGGCTGCCCGCTTCTCCCTCCCTGGGTGGCCCCTGGGGCCCCAGGCAGGCCCAACGTTGGCTTGGCCAGGCTCCATCCTGGCGGCTCTGGCCTTCAGCAGCAGGATGGTTCGGAGCTCCCCCCACTCCTCGTCTTGGGTATTGGTAAGGCCCAGCTGGGCACCTGCATCAGCCCCTGTTTACCTGAGCAGGTGAGGCTGGTGCTTTTGACCTCATTGGCAGCTTTTCTTCCACCCATGGTAATCGAAGAAGCTTCCCACCGAACAGGCCCAGAGCTCTTGTTGGGAGCCCCATGTTTTCATTGAGAGTGTGCAGTTTGGCCCCTGGGGAATTGGGGTGGGGTTTCTTTGTTGCCAGGCCTCCTACACTCGAGCAGCAGCGAATGATAGACGCCCGTCCATTTGCACCACATTTGAGGAAACGGGTTTGGGCTGCCAGGTCCAGCTTTGAAGAGCCGGGTCTCGGCCCCTGTGGGTGGGTGCAGTCCTTGTCGAACGCTGCTGGCTTTTGCGGCTGAGAGAAGTGAGTCCAGTCGGCCCCCGTGTGTGCCCAGTGATTGTGCTCTTCCCAGTGTTTGTGTATCTTCCTCTTAAACCATAATGAACCACGGAATCACTCTGTCTGTCTTCTGCTCTCTTGTCCCTCTGGCAGACCGCAGAGATTGGGGAGGTTGGGCTGGTCGCCAGCAGTGAACGGGAGGATCCAAAGATCGTCTGTCCCATCAAGGCTTCCACTCGATTCTTGCAAGTGGGCGGTTCTGATGTTTACTCCATTTACTAAATTTGTTGCCTTGTTGGTTGGTTTAATTTCTGTGGCCAACCGTTTCAATCAATGACTGAGCAGCTTACAGTTCATAAAATAGATTCCAATTAAATTTTGCACCCAGAATTGCACCTGGAAACACATTGGTGGCCAGTGCAGCTCACGGAGGGATGGTGTTACGTGTGTAGTGTATTTGGCACCAGCTACTACCCACACAGCCACATTCTACCCCGGTTGAATTTTCCCACTGGTCTTCCAGGACAGCCCCATGTAGAGCATATAAACAGTACTCTGACCTGGAGGTTACAAGGGCCTGGGTTACTGCGAGTAGGGCCTCCCGGTACAAGTATGGATGCAACTGGTGCGCCTCCCAGGGGTGTGAAAGGCCTTCCTAGCCATGGGTGCCACAGCCCTGAGCAGGAAGAACCCCCCAGATTGCACACTGGGTCTGTTTGGGGCAGCGCAACCAGGGGCTCCCACAGCCTCTCTGTCTTGCTGGGTTGAATTGGAGCTGGTCTTGCAACCTTCAGTCCCCAACAGCCCCTGGACACTGGGATAGGCTATCCAAGACATCCATCAAGGGGCGGGACATGGACATAAAGCTGGGTGTTGTCTGCTTACTGATGACGTCTCACCCAACCGATGGATCACTTCACTCAACAGCCTCATGTAGATGTGAAAGCTCAGGGAGAGAGAACGGAAGCACCCCACAAAGTAGGGCCACAACCTGCCCCTCTCACTGTCAACACCAACTGGCCCTGGAGGAAGGCGGAGCAGCACGATGCTGCCAGCCCAGAAGGGTCCCGTGACTGACGGTATTGAATGCCACTCTGCCAGAGGTCCTCCGTGGTGCAGTCAGTGCCGCCTCTGATCCAACCCTGGCCTGAACCCCAGCTGAAAGGGAACCAGAAAATCTGCTTCCTCCAGAGTTCTCTGAAGCTGCCGCACGACTCCGCACCCCGCTCCCTGGAACGAGGAACTTGGAGACCAGATGGAAACTCCCCAAGCTCATTGATTCCGCTCTGAGGCTGGACCGGGTCACCTTGACCTACCAGAGGGTTTTGGGCTCCAGGTTCCAGCCATCCTAGCCGACAGTTGTTTGTTCGGCCTCCGCGTCTTTATTCCTATTCTGGAGAAACAGCTAATACACCCGGTTTGTAGCTATTGCGTCGTCTTGCAATTGTTGTTTCTCAGGCCAAGTAGGGCCTGGTCTCTTGTGCTCCCTCGCGTGCCTCCGTCCCCCGAGCCCTGGTCTCCGCTCCCGTCTCTGCCAGGGGTCTGTCCCAGGAGGAGAGCCAGCTGGCTTGGCGGGCGCCATGCAGAGGGGACTGGCTGATGAGGTTTGAGGAAACGCGGCAAGGTTTGCCCACTGGGTGGGCCAGATGGCTCCACTTTCAGTGAACATAAAGTGATTTACATGGGACTTAATCCTCACTAAAACTTGGCTCGCTAACTTACTAACAGTGCTCCTTCATTGGAGGCTTTCAAGAAGAGGTTGGACAGCCAGGTGTCCGGAGTAGTTTGGGGTCTCCTGTCTGAGCAGGGGTTGGACTAGATGGCCTCCCGGATCCCTTCCAGTTAATCTGAAATGGTTCCACCGATGGGAAAGACGAAAACTTCTTCAAGTTGCTCTACTGTGTCACAGAATAGAACTTGAAGCAACAGAAGAGCAAAGAAGAAGAGACAAACGAGTATGTGGCAAGTCACTGTCCCATCCCAGATGTCCAGTGGCAGAACAAGCAAAGGCCAGCAGCGCCGAGGACCCCCCAAAAGCCCCGCGCTCATCCTGTTCTGGGGAGCAGCTAACGGGGGTGGGCAGCCACTGCTGCTCTGGGGGGTTGCAGCTCCTGGCCTGCATCTGGATGGTTCCCAGTAAAACACAGTGCCCAATCCACTAGTGAAATATTTTTTATTCATCTAACAATATAATTGTGTTCCTCTTGAGAAAAAAAAAGGCAGGCCATTGGCTCACCGATGAGGCCCCCTTGAGGCTCTCCCTGCCCAATGCTGAGGGCTGCAGTGGAGGAGGAGAAGCGGCCCAAGCCTCAGAGGCGACGGGCGCATCAAGAAGCCGGTGGCCACGACTTTGAGGCCAGTCCCGGTCCAGCCAGGGGCAAGAGAAGGTAGCTTCGTTTGCTTGAGGCAACTTTTAAGGAGGTATATGAGAGACTAGAGGTGTCCAGAAGCTCTTTGTTCTGGCTAGCAGCAGCTTCCGCCCCCTGGCACAGTGTGGGGGCGGGGATAAAGTCCAGGCAGGGCTTCTTCAGAAAGGATGCCGCTTCTATCCACACCCGGCTATCGGGGGCCTTCTGTATAGGGCAGGGCAGATGTGCTTCCCATCCCCCCCCCAAGGAAAGTCATTGTGGGGGGCGGCCCAGGATTTGCCCCTGGGGCAGACAAAACTGCACCGGCCTGTTTCTATAGGGACAAATTCCTCTTCTAGCAATCCGGATACGGGTGGAATAAAAAGGGCTTCCCTTCCAAGGAAACTTCATCCAGAGATTCTCTGGGGACGGTGCAAAAGGACCCGAGCAGCCCTCACGATGGCTTGGGGCTGTGGCAGTTCTTGGGACACAATCCCTGTGGCAGTTTTGGATTGATAAAAAAGGTTTTTAGGAAAAGGTCCCGGACTGTGTGAGGGAGGTAGTGGTGGATGAAGTACATGAGCCACAGGCCTCTCCCCGGGTAATATTTTAGCAGAGGCTTGGGGGAAAGGAGGCCGTCGGTTATGCTGTCCACCACCGAGCTGAGGTCCTCCACAGCCACCTTCATGAAATCCACAAACTGCCTGTTGATTTCCTCCAGATACTCTTCTCCATAGGCTTCCAGAAGGTCATCAGGTAAAGCGGCAAGGAGCTGTGCCTTCCTCTCCTTCCAGTACTCGGGGTTACAGCTGTCACCTGTAGTAAGCAAGAGGGAAAGGGAGGGAGGAGGAGAGCTTTCATACCCTTTCATAAGGTGTCGGAGAAGGCCTGACAGAGTCTGTAAAACAGGGACGGTTGCTAACGTAAACCCTGGTCTTCCAAGAATCTCGGTTTGTGTTTTTAAATGAGAATGCTCGCCTGCTCCCTTCGCTCTACGCAGCATGCGGCATTCTCACAATTATTTAAACCTGCAAGTTCCACACCAATGAGAGTCCTCTGTTCCTGCTCTGTTGTAGGCCTTCTGGAAAACCCTCTCCGGAAGGAAGGGAAGCAAGGGCACACAGGAAGGCTCCCCCTGGAAGGAGTCATGCACCATGCAGAGAAACACCCACTGAAGGCCTCTTGCCATGACCTGGGCTGGCCTGGACCAATTCCTGAGGGGCGTTTACTTTCCAGGGCAATTGCTGAGCTCAAGAAGACCAGTGAAAAGTCTCCTTGGAAAGCAGCAGAGTATATGTTGAGTTTCTGTATGTGAGCGGAATTCACATATCCATGCATAGCACAGCTATCATTGATTTGCCTTAATGATCTTAAAATGGAAACCAACACAAAACAAGGTGTATGACAAGGTGATACAATATCACCCATCCTTTTCTCAGCCTGCCGTGAACAAGTATTTTGCAAACTAGACTGGGCAGAAGATGGAATAAAAACCAATGGCTTCTATTTAAATCACTTAAGATTTTCAGATGATGATGTTCCCTTCTCACAAGACCCACAAGGGCTACAAAGACACCCACAAGAGCTGCACAAAGCAGGAGAACCATTTGGCTTAAAAATAAACCTGAAAAAAGAGCCAGGTTATGTTTAGTAAATTCAGCAAAGAAAGAAAAAAAAATTCTATCTGGATAGAACTAGATATAGTAGACGGCTACATACTGCATACATTGGCCAAAAGCCTTCAATGGAGAGTGGGTACAATAAAAGAAATTGTTAAATGTGGTTGGGAAGCATTCGGCAAGCTAAGCATACATTGCAAGAGCGATTTCCCCCAAGGCTTCCAATGCTTTCGACCAGCGTGTGCAACCGGCTGTAACATACGCCAGTGAAACATGGACACGAGCATCACCATTGATGCAAAAGCGAGGACTGGCATGAAGGGCCATGGAAAGATACAAGCTCGGCACCACAAGACCAGGATAGGAAGACCTGCCCGTGGATTAGACAACAACCAAAAGAATAAAAGAATGGAAATGGAAGTGGGTTGGTCACATAGCAAGAAGAACGGAGGGCAGGTGGACCAAGGCAGAATGGATCCCACTTCATAAAAGTGTCCACAAAAGTGACCTAAAACAAGACGGATTGACAACATCAGCAAGTATCGCAGGCCCAGCTGGCAAAAGGAAGCTCAGGACCGTATTGGTTAAAACATGCGGAAGAAGCCTTCATCCTGCAGTGGACAGACAATGACTAGATTGAGGAGGAGGAGGAGGATACAGCGCAGCAAGTATTATCCGAGTATTTCCGGCCTTACCTGTTTTGAAGTACCCTGGGAAAATCACGCTCACCCTGATCCCCCAGGGAGCGAGTTCACAGTGGAAGGTGTCCATCAGAAGGCTGAGAGCTGCTTTGGAGGTCCCATAGCTGGCCAAACAGGGGTAGGGCATGTTGCCTGAGGGAACACAAAAAAACCTTACGGTGCCTCTCCTTGGCCATCTCCAAGGCTTCTGGGGGCCCAGCAGCAATGCCTCCTCCCCAGAGGTCTCCAGGGGTCACTGTTATTGATGAGACCCTCTAAATGGATCAGGCCAAAATGGCCACCAACTTTAACTGCAGTTGCATAGAGCGTGATGCTTGGCACAAGGGCCTCGGTTCACACAAGGCGCCAGACCAGATACTGTGCTAGGTACATCAAGGGAGGGTTGATCTATTAATGGGCCAAAGAAGGATCACCTGTTACAGATGAGTCACTGGACACATGGGTTGCTGTGGCAACCTGTCATAGTCCAGAGATTGGGGGGGGGGGAACACCTATTTCTAGCAAATGAAGCTGCAGATAAAGCCCTCAGAAGGATCTGCCAATGAAACAGACCCAGAAAACTACGTTTGTTTTCCAGGGGGTTGAGTGGCCACTCTCGCCACAGGCCCAACCTTCTCCCATGGGCTCGGCCTGAGCGAGGGGCTCCTTACCAGCTGGGCTGCTGACTGTGACAATCCTCCCATGGGATGAGCGGAGCAGGGGAAGCAGCCCTTTGGTCAGCTCCAGGGGCCCAAAGAAGTTCACCTCCATGCAGGTGCGAAAGTGGGGCAGCGGCGTCAGCTCCGCATTGGCAATGGTGTCGTTGAACCCAGCGTTATTCACGAGGCCCCAGAGGCCTGCCGGTTGAAACAAAAGGGAAGCATGGAAATGCTCACTGCAGGCTGAGAGAGGG
>JANHFR010008730.1:183409-195659 GCA_032468015.1 Mimophis mahfalensis | reverse complement strand
CCTGTCCCCCCCATGTGTGCGCGCGCCCTCCCAAGCCCCCAAAACGCCCCCAAAAATGCAAATTTAACTTTACTGTTCACAGTTTTTTCAGCATTTGGGGGTTCGGGAGACTGAGTGCAGGCGCCGGGTGTGTGTGAGAGAGTGTGCATGTGCGCTCTGAAGCCCCCAAATGCCAAAAAACTCATGAACAGTAAAGTTTAAATTTGCATTTTTAAGGCATTTGGGGGGCTTGGGAGGGCCTGCACATGCACGGGGGGGACAGGGGAATCCCCTCTCACTCCCCCCGTGCCTGCGCTCACTCTTTTATGACCTTCTGACAAGCAAGGTCAATGGGGAAACCAGATTCACTTAACAGTTGGGTTACTAATATCAATTGCAGTGATTCACTTAACAACTGTGGTAAGAAAGGTCATAAAATGGGACAAAACTCACTTAACAAATATCTCACTTAACAACAGAAATTTTGGGCTACATTGTAGTCATACATTGAGGAGTACCTGTAGATTGATATGCTGCTCCTCAAAATTAAGGCAATAGAAAACATCCTTAGAAATTGGCAGTTTATACACTGTTACAATTACAAGGACAGAAATGGCGCTTTTAATTTATTTTCATCACGGATTTTTGCTACTCTCTAAATTCTGGGCAAGCAGCAAAGCAGTTAATGCCAAGTTAGTAGCACCAAAACACTGCACAATTAGTAGGCATAATTCAGGAAGCAAACATGCCATCCTTCCCTTGAGATTATTTTAGGATCATCATAAGGTTTTTCAGCTTTAAAATACAGAATGGATGGGACTAAATTAGAGGAAACAGAAAGAGTCTGCCATCTATTGGTACTTGCTGGCAGAGAAAGTGTTTAAAGTGAAAGGACTTTTGAATAGAAATGACCTTGGGATGGGTGGAACAAAAACATTCTTTTGATATCTGCAACTTTTTTAGCCTGGAAGGCTGGAGCAGACAGTGAGCAAATTTAGCAGCCCTCTGGCTCTACCAAATAATAAACAAGTAAGCATATTTTGAATAGAACACCCTTGGATTTTCTTTCTCCTTCTTTTGTTTTTCCTGCTTCCCTTTCATACTTAGAAGTTGGAAAAATACAAAGACTTGCCAAATTGGGCTGGATTATAACTTACTTTGATGAAACATGATTAATTTTTGAAATTATGAAATTTTGAAATTATAATTGGAGAAGAAAAGAAGAGACTAAAATAATGTTACAAGAACTCTTGGGACATTTTTTGAAAGACTCTTGGGGACATTTATGGGCCTAAGTGGATTACAAACGTTGACAGCCTATTTTACCAAAAAGGAAAAGAAGAAGCAAAGACGACTTGTGAGAGATATTTTAATTTGCCTTATAAAATCTTTGAGAGACATATTTTGGACTCGGTGGACTTTAGGAAACTAATTAGTATTCATATTCTATCTCTATATAACATTGCTGTGAAAAAGAAGAGAAGAAGGGTGAAAATCTATATTTAAAAGTATTTTTGAATTGACATCTTACAGGCTATTTGGATAGAAGTGTTAAAAAGAGGGAGAGAGGAATCTAGTAGGGATAGTTTGGTCATAAAAAGCTTATTGAAGTTGGGAGACAACTGGGAGGGAATGGTGGAATACCTGGGAGAGTGTTGTAGTGAACCTATTGTCTATTTTATGTGCTAATACTGAAAGATGAAGAAAACTACTTCGGCTCCCTCTTCAGCAGCACCATCGGCTACCCCAAGTCCGGCAAGCCAGAGATCCTTGGATAATTTTTTATTGCAGGAAAGAAACGCAATGCAGGCAGAAACAAAAGCAATGTTCCAATCAATACAGGAGTCAATGACCAAATTACACAAAAAATTACAGAAAATGGAGACAAAGTGGAAAATATCTAATAAATAATGATAAAGAATTTAAAAAGTGGAGGAAAAATCAGAAAAAAAACTGAGAAAAAGGTGGAGGAAATGGATCACACATTAACCCAAGTAGACAAGACCCTGGAGGCCTCAATAATACCCCTGGAGATGGAAAAAGCTGAATACTTCCTAAGATTCCAAAATAAAGAAGAGAAGGGAGAAGACCTCCCCAATAAAATGACAGAGTTGTTGGCTGGTGTCTTGGAAGTGAGCAAGCAGGAGGTATTATTAGAGATGGATGAAACCTTTCAGGTCCATACAGGTTATGTAAGGAGGAAGAGACTCCCCAGAGAAGTACACATCAGGTTCCTGAAAAACATGACCACAATGGAAATACTTCAAAAAGCTAAAGGAAACTCAATGGCATATAAAGAAAAAGAAGTAATGATTCTAAAACAAATACCGAGAAGAGTGAGACACATAAGAAGAGAATACCAATTCTTGGCAAGGAAGCTGATCAAATATGACGTACATTTTAGGTGGCTGATACCTGAAGGCCTATTGGTGACTTGGCATGAAAAAAGACATAGGTTAGATTCAATAGATAAGGCGATTTAATTTGATGAATAACGTTTTGGCATGGAGGAAGAGAAGGGGAAAAGAGAGAAAACAGATGATAAAAGACTAGAAGCATAGATCGAAGAGGAACCATTACAATTAAAAGAGAATGAAAGGGAGCAAAAAGAAAGAGCAGAACAGGAAGAAGCTAGAGCAAAAGAAAAGAGAGAAATACGATCGGTCTAGACCGATCTATAAGTAAAAAGATGGAAGAAGAAATTACTTTAACGTTAGTCAATGTTATCGGATTGAACTCTGCAATGAAAAGGAAAACGTTTTTCAAAAAATTTAAAAAATTGAATTTAGATTTGATTTATCTCCAGGAAGTACATATTAAAAAGGACCACTATAAACTATTGGAAAACCCTGAAATAGGGAAACTACCCATGTTTCTTAGAAAATAAGTCAGGGTGTTATTTTCTTTCGACCTCCGGAATAAGCACTTGGCCTCAGTTTCGGGGAGGTCTTACTTTTTTTTGAGGTGCAGGAGGATCTCATGGCTACTGGGCACCTTAACCTACCCCTTCACTAGGGCTTACTTTTGGGGTAGGGTGTTCAATATAGAAATGTTATTTGTGATATAAAACAATAACATACTTTAAAAAAATATTAAAGTGAGAGAGCTTAAATGAGATTAAAATGAGATAGTTATTAAAATGAGATATTTTGTCTGTCTGGCTAAAATGTATTTCCTTAGTAACCTGATACGAAAGCAACTGCACTGTTTTACAGTCAATAGCAAATGGTAACTAATTTGCATACCACGTTTCTACCTGAGCGGTGAGAGCAACAAGTCTTACAGAGAAAATTGGTGACAAGTACGAAGGAGGAAACAGGTGGCAATATTGGTGCCAAGGGCAATTTATATTATGGTGTCAGCTGTGGAAATGATACAACCAGGATGTGGCACTACACAAGTACAATATGCGGTAGATATGAAAAAGGGACAATCAACTTACTTTCATCTTTGATTTTAGCATGGTGTCTGGATAGGTCACATACAACAACAGGTTATACACAATTGTACAGCTTTCCGTAATTACAGTTTTAATGGGTATGTGGGCTGGAGATTATGAGAACTGTAGCTTAAATATATCCAGAAATGACAAACAAAAGCTTTAAAAAACAGTAGTTGACAGGAAAAAAATTAAACCTGATAGCTAAGGATATATAGCATATTCCTTTATTCTACATTATGTTTTCCTTTCTTATTGTTGGTTTGCTCTGGAAGAGAAAGGTAGAAAATAAATACATTGCTGGGGGAATTCAATGATGATGCCCCAGTACACTAGTTAGTCCAGTCACTGAGTGTCCTAGATTAAAATGATCATATAGGCTACAAGATGCTCTTCCATGACCAAACAGCTCCACTGTATCATGATTGTCCATTACCAGAAGGATGGAGAGATGGGATGATGGATGGCTGCATAGAAAGATTCACACCCTTTCTTTCTGTATCACTTTAAATTTGAATCAATTCTGCCAGAAAACATGAATCTAGATCAGGGTGTCAAACTCAATTTCATTGAAAGGTGCACTACAATTGTGTTTGACCTTGGGGGCGTGGGGGAGTGGTGGCCAGGGTGGGCATGGCCAGCATGATGTCACTTGTGTTGAAGGGTGCCTGTGGTGGCCCGAGTGCTCTGCCAGTGAAAACAGGCTCCCAAGCTCCGTTTTCAGCTGGGATGGCCTCCTGCAATCCTGTGCTAGCGAAAACAGAGTTCATGAGGGCTCCATGAAGCCCTCGTGAGCTCTGTTTTCTCTGGCAAAGGCACCGTGGGCCAGCCCTTCACTATTTCGAATGCAGCACCATGGGATAGATCTAAGCATCCCAGGGGCTGGATCCAGCCTCCGGGCCTTGAGTTTGACACCCCAATCAAGATCCTATGGAAAGGGACAAGAACCTCAAAAATATTGAATGGTGGTTTTACAACTAATTTTTATCTTTCACCCTTTTATCAAAGGGATTAAAGGGAGTGCAAAAATGAATTCTATTAGAAGTATAAATTGTCCATAAATACGGAGGATTCATAGGAACAATATGGAGAACTCACTGTTACTTACATAAATAGCAGGCCTGGGTCTGGTTTTCATTACATGACACAATAAAAATAAGGTTGAAATATGTGATATTCATAGTTCTTCCATTGAAATATAGTCACTAGCAGTACATAGTTCTTCCATTCTAAAATAAAGTCACTAGCGGTACATTTATTTATAGCTAAAAATTAAAAGCAGCGGCACTGGAACAGACAACTATTTTCTTCTGAATAAATCTACGAAGGCACATTAAGAATAAAAACCTTGTTACAAATGAATGCTATTAAGGCCAGAATAGTCAATCTTTATTGAAACAAGGTCATGCTTGGCTTTTAATTTTCCCAGTGGAAGCTTCTTCTAATAAATGGTTAGGGTCAGGATAATGAAGTGTATAGAGCAAAACTTGAATTCAGCATGATTTAATTACAATTTAATGAAACACCCTTGCTATTACCATACTTCCTGTATTTAACAATTCTCATCTGATGCATTAAATATTATGATTTTGCAGCAGTATTTTTTTTTAAGAAGCAGCATCCCTGCACCAAACTTTAACCCTATCTGCTTAGCATTTGAGATGGGGACCATATGAATATTCCGCAGGCTGAATTAATTAATTAGTCTGGGAGGCTGAAAAAATTCTGGCAGAATGGAAACTAATTCTGTATTCGGTCAAAACCACATGTATTCATGTAGACCAATGATTGAGATCTAAGAGTTCTTCTCTTTTGCAACTGTTGTAGTGGTCCCTCTGGGTATCATATTTATTTATTTGTATCTTTCCTTTATTGTTTTTATAAATAATTCAAGGTGGTGGTGAACATATACAATACCCCTCCCTTATCTTATTTTTCCGCAATTGTGTGAGATGGTTGGGCTGAGAGAGAATGACTAGCCCAAAATCACTTAGCCAGCTTTCATGCCTAAAGTGGGACTAGAACTCATAATCTCTTGGATTCTAAGATAGCACCTTAGCCTCTAAGCCAAATAGGCTCTCAATTCAAGAATTTGGAGAGCTACCTGCAGCTCAGTACTGAATGAGCTGGCAGAAGTGATGGTTCAGAACCACTGAACCTTATATTTCATAGACCCTAGAGCACCCAGGAACTATCAGAGGACTGGAAAACAGCTGATTTGATTCTCATCTTCAAATGGGGAAAAACAGATTTAAGAAACTATAGACCAATTAGTTTGACAACAACACCTGGGATGATGTTGGAAAAGATAAACCAGCAATGGAATTGTGAACACCTAGAAACAAACAAAGCTATTACTAGGAGCCAGAATGGGTTTGTCAAAAACAGATCATGCCAGAATGGATGTCATAAAGTTCTATACATTATTTAACAAAGTGACTAAATTAAGTGGAGCATTGAAATGATCCACTGTGGGCATGGCTGACTTAAGGTAGATCACAAACTCCTTCTTGGTAAGATAATAAAATGTGGGATATACAGCATCACCACCAGAAGGGTTTGTAACTGTCTGACCAACCACATTCAGTGTGTAGTCCTTAATGCAACTATATCAACATGAAGGGAAGCATGCATTGGGGTTCACCAAGGCTCTTTGGCCAACTCCTCTTCAACATCTTCACAAATGTTTTTGAAGAGCAGATAGAAAGGGAACTCATAAAATTTGCAGAAACCAGGCTGAGGAGAATAGCCAATCTTTCCTTAGAAGACAAGCTCAAGATCAGAAGGATACTGACAGGCTTGAACACTGGGCCCTAACCAACAAAATGCAATTCAGTGGTGAGAAAGGTAAGTCTTACACTTAGGCAAGAAAAAACAAATGTACAGGTATAGAATAGATGGTACCTGACTCAACAGAAGTAACTCTGAGATGGATCTAGGACTCCTAGAGAACAATTAAAATATGAGCCACAGTGTACTGCAGTGCAACAAAAGCCAATGCAGTTCTGGGGTGCATCAACAAGCTCACATGAAGAGGTAGCACCACTTTATACTGCAATGGCAAGACATCATTTGGAATATTGAGTCCTGTTTTGATCACTACAATACAAAAAAAAGTTGATACTATAGAAAGAGAAGAGCAACAGAGAAGAGAAGAGAAGAGAAGAGAAGAGAAGAGAAGAGAAGAGAAGAGCAACAAAAGATGATAAGTAGCCTGGAGGGAACTGGATATGTCTAGTTTAACAAGGACAAGGGGTGACACGTTAGCGATCTTTGAGCAGCTGTCACAGAGAAGAGGGAATGCTATTCTCCAAAGCACCTGAGAATAGGACAAGTAACTGATGGAAACTTATTAAAGGAAGATACAACCTAGAATTAAGAAGAAATTTCCTGTCAATGAGAACAATTAATCAGTGGAATGGCTTGCCTCAAGAAATCATGGGTGCTTACCACTGGAGGAACTTATCAGGACCTCCTCTAATATCTAAGACTGTGTCTGAAATTCTGCCTTTACCCCACCTCCGTTAAGAAAGTAGCAGCCTCATAATACACTAGAATGTATTCCTAGGCTCCAAAAACAGAGTGAGAAAAGAGCTCACATCAATGAGTGAACCCAGAACGGTAAGATACAACAACAGTCCTAACTACTATTAGTTAAATATTTATTACATCTTTCATTATTCTCTCTGAAGAACAACTTACTAGATTACTGCTATAAATCTCATATCTCATTTTCTCTGACAAAATGGGACAATGAAATATTCACTCTTAAATTACCTTAGGGATGAATACGAATGCAGTTGTGCCACACTACAAGCAATTTCCTGGAATTAGCAGCTTGGCTCATACCAGGATTTGGGCTGAAGATTAACTGTCCTACTTGCTAATGACGTTAAGCTGTCTATTAAGATTCTGTGTTATTATCTGATGTCCTCCCCCACTGGAGAGAGAGAATTGCAGAACTTGTGTTATGATTCATTAGGTGAAATACATGCAATACCTAATATTTAGCAACACAGTTCCAATTACAATGTTGGAAAACCTTCCTTGGAGTCAGATGGCTGCACTGGTCAGGGGTAAGATTTCATGAGTATTGATTTATTAAATGCCTGAAAATGTTACATTTTGGAAAGAAGTCAAGAAATGCCTTGCCTACTTACAACTTTAAAATATAATCTAGAATATTATATTCCAACTATATCCATGAAGGTACATTACGTGTGCAAACATCAGGTTTGTGAAACTGTACCTAACATATCTTGATAGAGTGCTGTGTCTAAAAGGCAACATACAATTATTTAAAAAAACACACCAATAAATGCATAAATCATAAGGTATCAGATGCTAGAGCAGCACAATTCATTTTAAAATTTTCTACTGTGATCACAGCTAGGTAGAGAAGTATAAATATTAGGTCTCTTCACTACGTCTTAACATTGTTTTAAAAAAATCTTGACTATATGTTAAAATGCTGATTAAGAATTCTATAGTATCAACTCTTGTGGAGAACATACGTTTGGGTAAGGATGTGAATTTTATTTGACTATTTACTATAAATTTCTTTTTTGGGCTTAGTATACAGTGACAATGTACTTAACCACATAAAATGGCCAACTACATATTAGGCTAGTGAATAACATTATGAATGTATGATTGTATTGAATATAATCTCAGAACTGGACTAAATGAATCATGATTACATGACCATGGTTTGCCATGAGTAAATGTGTGCTATGAAGCATAGTTTATATGAATTCACCTATGGAACTCAGCGAAAAAACCAGCACGCAGCTAGCCTTGCTGGGACATATAATCTGGGATGAAAATAACGTAAATAACTAAGCAAACAATATAGGATGGACATACATATATAGCATCAGTACTAACTGGCACTAAATATATGTAGAAATTGCCATAGGTGGGACAGTATTCTTTTGAAGAATATGAAAAATTGAAGAGACAAAACAAGAATCAAACAACTGCCTATCTCTGATGAAACTGAAGCCATGTTAAAAGATAACTTCAAATTATTTGGTTATCTTGGTTTCTCTTTTCTGTCTCAGAATTCCAGAAGCTGCTGGTCCTAAATCATCTCAGGTGATTGGAAGATTCTGGCCCACACCTTGGACAATGAAACAGACCTTCCTTCAATAATAGCAACTGCGTTGTTTAATTTTTTTTAATAGAATGTTTGTTGAAATATCATTGTTAATTGTAAATAGTTCCATTAGCTCCATATGCCTTGCCTAAACAGAAGTCAAACCAGAAAGACAAATTAAAACCTCTTTCCTTATGTACACAAGTAAGGAGAGGCATCTTACCCAAGAGAGGAGAGGAGCAGCTTAGAAAGGTAGAAAACCCACTTTAAATATAGTTCAAACATACTGGGTTTGGAATGAGTTCTTTCATTTGTAAAAATAATTGCTGATATTGCTTCCATAACATTCCATGGCATCCCATAATATTTTTATCTGAAATAGACCCATGTAAGCAATATAAAACATTCAAAACCTTTTCTAATCCCACCATAAGCATTGTTTAAATCAGTATCAAATGCTACTACTGCAATAAAACCCATAATACATACTGACCCTGTCTTTTGGGTAAGAGTGCATAGATTTGTGGGATTCATCACAATATCCAAATCTCTCCCACAAAGTTTCTTTTCTTCTACCCTAGTTTCAAAAAAGAAAAAAAAATTCTATAGCCAAAAAATTCTACCAGGAACATTCAAAAAAACATTGAACTCTGCCATCTACTGAATAACATCAGTTTTTATTATCCTTGTCAACTATTTGTTCTAATCTGTTTCTAGTGTTTTTGCCATGAAAGTTTCAGCTTTGTCAACCAAAAAGATCTGCCATCTTCCCCTTGTTTTGGTATGGCTAAAAAAAAGCACTGATTTAAATCAAGTATTTATTAATGCAACTGACTTTTTGATAACGATTATCTAGAAATATGAACTGCCAGCAGAAACCAAGTAGGAATAATAAATACGAAGAGATAATGAGAGGTGAATTCTGAAGCGCAAGCAATGGAAAATTGTAAACGAAATGGATACTGCAGTTGGAGAGATCAAAACAGAAACTCAGCAGAAAAAAAAAATGAGCAGTTACAAATGGAAAAAGAATCTTAACTTGGATACTATCCTAGCGTGGAAGATAAAAGTTTTGATTAATTAGATGTAATACATTTAGGGAAGTTAAGTTCTGTGATTAATTCAGTTTGGAATCAAGTCCAGAAAAATTTGAATTGATCATCCAAGTGTTGGCGTCATATATACTTTTTGGATTATAGCTTAAGAAACACCTAAAAGAAATTCTGATTTGTACCTGATGTTGCTGTGTTATGAACTTATTCCTTTTTAAAAAGCAATTTTTATTTTTTTGGCAGGAAATCACAGTTTGAAATTAATGAGCAACTTTCCTACTTTTAATCCCTCAATTCAGACTGAGTGAAGTGCTGGAGAAAAGACTATTGAAAGATCAGGATTCAGACAGACACATACAGGAAGATATAGTCCTTTGATTATAGAGATCCTATACTGCTTCAAAAATACAAATTAGTCCTTTGAATCCAACATGAAACAGTTGAGAGTATAACAATGACAGGACTCCAACTTTAACCTAATGGGAAAATTGATTCACTATGTAGAAGTTGCCAGCTCAACACATCACCTCCAATTAAAAGTACTACAAATAACCAGTAATGCCGCAGGCCTTAATCCAGCTTTTGGGAGTAAGCAGTATAGCAAAATGAATCAATGGCCTAACTAATTAAGGAACCATTTCCTTTGACCCATGCCATTAGTGTGTAAACTAGGGCAGGGACAGGAATTGGGGGAGATTGTGAGAAGACTCCATGCAGAGAATCTTGACTACAGCAATTCTCTGAATTAAATATCTCACGATGCTCCCAGTTCATTAAGAGAACAAAGCACTTTGGCATAAATTCCCTTGACCCTGGTTATGGGAAAGGGAAGACTGACAACTAGAGATAACTGTTAAATGCAGGAAGACTTGGGCTTAAAATCTGCTATTAAGAGTCCCTTTAAAAACCTTCCATGTATATATGGTAATTAACTGAGCCGTGTTGACCTCTTACTTCATGATGCTGTTTATTTGAACAATCAGAGGGATGCTCAACAATTTCAGGTCATAGGGCTTTCAAATAGCAATGCCAAAGTTAAGCATGGATGCCTACAGCCAAACCAATGTGTGATATTCAGCCCTTCCCCATTAAGGCCACAATGTAACAGCAATAGCACTTAGACTTATATACCGCTTTAAAGTGCTTTACAGCCCTCTCTAAGCAGTTCATAGAGTCAGTCTACTGCCTCCAACAATCTGGGTCTTCATTTTACCCACCTCAGAAGGATGGAAGGCTGAGTCAACCTTGAGCCTGGTAAGGTTCAAACTGCTGAATTGCTGGCAGCCAGCAGTCAGCAGAAGTAGTACTGCATTCTAACTACTGTGCCACGCGGCTCAGTAGTGGTAGCACCATACAAAAGTAATTGCAGGATCAAAGTCCACCAGACAACTTTTTAAAAAAGTAATCACAGTAGTTCCTGTGGCAAGAAGTTGCAAAGTTGTTGAATCTTCTATCCTCTTGAAAGAGATATGAGAACATTTAAAGCCCAGTAGCTGAAGTTGAACACAGAGTTCCTACAAAAGGAAAACAGGCTGTCCACATATTTCATAGGCAGGGAAACTTTCAAAAGAAATAACCCGCTTACTGTAATTTGGAACACAGTATATTGACTCAGTAGGAGCTTAAGTAAGGAGCTCTATTTGGAGTGATACAGATATTGCTGTATTCTGAAACGCACAAAAAGTTCATGATTTTGGAGTGTTCAGATAAATCAAAGCATCCAATTAACCAATGATTTAAGGGGCAAGAAGGAACAGTATGTACAATTCGGAATAAGGAATACTTTTGAGTTTTAAGTCTTCGTCTTAATTTGTGAACCAGTCAAAAGACAATTTCCTATTACTGTTGTTTTTTCTCTTTCCTTACGATTTGCTTAGCACTAAGAAAACAATGATTTATAACCAACAAAGTTAACTTGCAAGCCTTCCCGACTTAGTGGCTCACATAACTGTTCTCTCAATAGTAAGCAAATCAAGAACAACAATGAAAACACAAGAAAAATACAGGCAAATAGAGCAACATCAAAGTAAAAGTGTATTATTATATGAAATCAAGAGGTGTTTGGGATTGCTGCAAACTTCAGATCTCGAGTTATTAACAACTGACTCATAACTCATGAGAGAGGAGAATGTAAGACTGGATTGCAATTTCTTTGTCTCTTTTTCAATATGCTGAACAGGGGTGGGCTTCAAAAATTTCAGCAACCGGTTCTCTGCCCGGTTGCTGGGTGTGGTCTAGTTGGCCTCCTGCATCACAGTGGGGGGGAGGGGGGCATTTTCCCACTCCCTGGGCTCTGGAGGCTTTCTTTGAGCCTTCGGCAGGGCGAAAATGGCCTCGCCTGGGCTCCAGAGGCCCTCTGGAGGCCAGAAACGGGCCTGTTCTGGAACCTCTTTGAGGCCCATTTATTGCCCTCCCCAGGCTCTGGTGGTTTTCCTCAAGCCTCTGGGCTCCAGAGGAGCTCTGGAGGCCCATTTTTCACCCTCCCTAAGCCTACCTGTGAGCCCTATACTTACCTGGCATCCAAAACGGGCTGTGTGGAGACTCCTGGAAGGGGCAGGACCAACCATGGGTGGGATTTACTGGTTCACCAAACTGCGCAGAATCACCCTAGAGCAGGGGTAGGCAAACTTGGCTCTTTTATGACTTGTGGACTTCAACTCCCAGAATTCCTCTTCCAGTCAT
>JANHFR010008730.1:131667-143100 GCA_032468015.1 Mimophis mahfalensis | reverse complement strand
CACATTGATTTGTGCTTCACAGATTGTAAGCCGCCCTGAGTCTCCGGAGAAGGGTGGCATATAAATGGGATTAAAAAAAACAAAAAACTTACAACCGCAATTGAGCCCAAAAGTTCTATTAAGGGAAACATTTGTTAAGCGAGTTTTGTCCCATTTTATAAGCTTTCTTGTTGCAGTTATTAAGGGAATCACCACAGCTGATAAGTGAACACAGTTTTTAAGTGAATTTGGCTTCCTCCTTGACTTTGTTCCTCAGATGGTCATAAAAGGGTATCACATGACCTTGGGAAAGAGGAATGGTCATAAGGACGAGCCAATTGCCATCTGAATTTTGATCACATGACTGTGTGGATGCTACAAAGATCGAAAGTGTGAAAAACGGCCATAAGTCACTTTTTTCAGTGCCGTTTGTAACTTTGAACAGTCACTAAATGAACAGTTGTAAGTTGACGCCTACCCACACTGGGTTAACAAGACTGGCCAGTGTTTTTGGGGGGGGGGGAAGGATGGGAGTTTCTTGGGAGGACACTTCCCTTTTCCCCTTTTATCCCCAATACAGATAGATACTCACGACCACAATTGAGCCCAACATTTCTGTTCTTAAGTGAAACATCTGTGAAATAAGTTTTGCCCCATTTTATGACCTTTCTGGCCATTGTTGTTAAGTCAATCACTGCAGTTGATGAGGTTAGTAATCCAGTTGTTAAGTGAATCTGGCTGCCCCATTGACTTTGCTTGTCAGAAAGTCGCAAAAGGGGATCACATGAACCTGGGACAATGCATCCATCATAAATGTGAGTCAGTTGCCAAGCATCTGAATTCTGATCACAGGATCATGAAGATGCTGCAAAAGTCATAACTCTGAAAAACAATCATTAAGTCACATTTTTCAGTGCCGTTGACACTAAAATGGACTGTTATAAGTTGAGGACTACCTGTACTTAAAACCGTAAGCTCAACCTTGAGACAGATGACAGTGAAACCAGACAGAAAAGGAAAAGCAGATGGGAAAGTTTTTAAGAAGTCGACCTGGTGTTTGGTAGAGGCAGATTCTAAATGGGAACTTTCTGTCTTGCAGCAAGATATTGTAGTTTGACACCAACGCAATACAATAGCCGACACTGAAGTGTTGAAAGAAATATCCATCTGGTTCAGTTCAGTGGGGAGAAAGACACTGAAACATGGAGGCTGATTGGAAAGATGGTTTAATGGTGAACAGAACCACCAAACACGTGTGATTCTGGGTAGCTAACCACATGGAACGGAGAGTGAGTGTTATTTATACTCTCTCTTGGGCCTTGCCCTTGAGCTTCCTGTTCCTGTGGCAAGAGCATATATTCTACTGGCTGTAGTCAAGAGTCCCATGTGGAGTCATGTTTATTTGAATCAAGTTTGGTAGAATCTTAGGCTGATGTAATGTGCCCAGGTGATTTTGCAATGCAGTGAGCCCTGCTGCTAAATGGGTAGAGCGCTAATCCTATTATGTTTTGAGGGGTCATGTCTTAATCCCGTCACTCTGGAGCTAGAGGTCTTTTGTCTTGTAGTTAGGCTGGCCCAGTCTCTTTTAATGTGCACCAAAATATCTGCTGGTGGCAGAGAGCTGAGTTTCTGGGTTTTTGTTTCCTTTAAGATTTTTATTTCTCTTTTATGGGAAATATTTTATCTGGCCTTTCTAATATTTCCTAAAATATTTCATTCTTCTAGGAGGGGTCGGTGGTAACTTTCTACAGAAGCTAATTTCCCAACGTAGTTGGAGCAGGAAAACTATTTTCCTTACATATGTTAAAATCTTGATTAACCATGACAGCTGTAGCATTTGTGACTCTTTCAGCCATTCATTTCTCAGTAGATATTTCTAAATATTACAGATTACATGTTCTTTCTGAGGTGGATCTTCATCAATAAGTCTTTTAAGTTATACGATAAAAACAGCTTTCTTTCTCTCCTTAGGTGAATTTTCTGTGAGGGAAGATGAGCGAGCATGTATGTCCTGAGAGAAAGAATCTTGTATTGTTACTACTGAGTCTTGTTAATTGTTCTCCCTTCTTTGGACCATCTGATTGCCATCTATGGGGGGGGAAAGGAAAAACCTGAATATTGGGGGTTTTCCCCCCCCCATTTTTCAATTGACTGGGGTTTCAACCGGTCTAACAACCAGTTTGGTGATTGTGCGATTTGCGCTGCGTGTGCATGTTGCAATTGCAAATAGCGATTCAACTGACCTGTTCCTGCAGCTCTGGTTAGTGAACCCAGCTGACGGGAGGCAATTGCACTGCCACACCAATCAGCTGGGCTTTTAAAAAAGGCCTCTAAAGAGAGAGAATAGCGCAGGGGCGGGCGGGCAGGCCAAACTCAAAACTGGAAGAGCTGGTTCACCCGAACTGGCCCTAACGTAACAAACGGTTTGCCTGAATTGGGCTGAACCGGTAGAAAACCACCCCTGCAATTGACCATTCTCATTTAAGGATCTGCAAGCATCCTGCAATTTGTTTCTGGGTTTTTTTTTTTCACTTTTGAATCTTCTGCTGCAGGCATTTCATACAGGCCTTTTGTAATACACCAGAGACTTGAGTTCTAAGATTTGAGATTGGAGACAGTCATAAACTGCTGTTTCCAATAGCAGCAGCCCCAGTTTGCGGGCTCTTAAATCCTCACCGTGACAGTTTCTCCTGTCTGTTAATTCCTAGCTTTGACTCTTAGCCTTTTCCCAATCTATTATAATAAGTATGCCACAAGAAAGCTGGGGAAGGATAGCCAGCAGGCCACTGAGAAAATGGATGCCAAAGGCTGTTTTAATCTCTGGTCTCAAAGAATGTACCCTGGCTTTGACTTTCACATCCATAATTATCTTTCAACTGGGCAATAAGGTGAGCCAAGAGCCAGGGGCTCTCAGATTTAAATCTAATTTTAAGATTTAAACCTAAATCATGCAAGCTGCAAAAGGGCAACCTTAATATCTTTTGTGACTCAGGGGATAATAAATGAAGCCACAACATTTGGTCAATTAATGAATTACAATTTACAAGGCTTTTGAACTATTAAAGAGCAGTACTGCTTCACCAAGAGCTAAATCTTTCTAAGATGTTTTTCTCCTTATAGAAGCAAGTTTGGAGTGATTTCCCACGTTCTTTAATTTCACGTTCTTCTCTTCCAGGAGTCTGCTGTTCCACTCTTCCCCATCAAAATTAAATGTTACATTTGCATCTATAATTTATAACCTTAAAACTTTATTAGCTAATCAATCAAAATTATTTTCATCAACTGACAGCCCTATCAGCCTTTCCTTTGGGGTTTAAAATGACTTTTTTTTTTTAAAGATCTATCCTCTCAAACCAAGTAAGCTCCAAACATCTGTGCAGGTCAGAGAGAAGCTGAAAACCAACTGACCTTAAGGGAGCTAGGATTGACGAATTTCAATTATTCTGATTAGATTCAGATTTAGATAAGGAATCGTAAGTTATCGCTGGTCTCTGATCAGAAGTTCGCTAACTGGTACCTTTTCCACAAAGGTATGCTAGTTGGGGAAACAATGAGAATTGAAGATGAATACATCCAAAGGCCACCACAGTATGGAGTATGAAATGTTGACCTAACACTAGTATATAACTACCATGTAGTTCTAAAATAAGTATACCCTCCTCAACCATCTGTACTGTCCCAGGTTCATTTTATTTGTCTTCTTTAACATCCAATTTTGACTAAACTGATGTCTCTGCCTGGCTTCACCATCATGGTATGATTATCCAATGCCAAAGTGAACAAGCAAACTGCTTGTCCTTGTGGAGTTTTTTTGTTATAAAATTTGTTATTTGCTTCTGAGGACAACTACAGACAAAATAGGGTACAAAATAGGATTAAGAGAGATGCAAGTGCATCATTTAAAAAATTGTAGCACGCCAACATGTTAAAACCAGAACAACAAATCTTATGTCTCCAATAAAGAAGAATATTTGTAGCTCAGGGTTGAAATGAGGGGTCCTTGGTAATCTCCAAGCTTGGTTGTTCACTTGCAGACATTTCACGATTCAAACTAGTGCTAGCACTGAGGATGTTACCTAATTTGGTTCATGAAATGTCTGCAAGAAAACAGCCAAACTCAGAGAGCACCAAGGATATCTAATCTTATGTCCACAACAATTTGGCTTGCAGGAGTCAGCTCATTTCGTTTTCTGAGTCTGAAGATAATTGTTGTTATGATAAAAAATTATTTACACTGAATTCCAATGATCTTCTCCAATTTTAATAGCATGGGTGCTCCCACCCTTCCCGTTACCTTCTATTGCTAAAGGCACAATTATCTATGCTAGTTAAAAACAGGGGCTGGTTTTTAAGTGGCTCTGAGACAACAAACATTGAAAATTACCAAATGTATAAAATATGGTGAGTCAGAAACCAGGAGACCTGAGCCTTAGACATGGAAGCTGCCTAAGTGCCTAAGAGCCTCTACCGCACTCAATTTACCTCAGAAGGTAGCTGTGGGGAAAATAGAAGAAGGAAGGACTAGTAGGTATGTTCATCACCTTGAATGGTTTACAATGGTGATATAAATATAAATAAATCTTAATTTGTTAAATTTGCTCCACTCATTCATTGCAACAATACAATGAATATTCTAATATAAAGATCCAAAATGGTTACTGAATCTACACAGAAAAGCACTAGGGTAATTACATCATGAGAGAGGCCAGTTTAGCTGGGGATTGGACAACATCAAAATTTAACTGTGGGTTGGACAAGATTTATACCCTCTGTGATTTGGAAGATGGTAGGAGAAAAGGCACATAAGGAATCTAAAGGTTTGGCTAGGCATTATAATGCTAGATTTAAAAGTCCTAAGAATATAGAAAAAGCCATCTAACTAACTACACTTCCTGTCCAGCAATGGAATAGGACCCAAGTAAATGCTCACGAGAACCTGAAAGCAGCACAGAAACGCAATAGCTCTCTTTGGTTTTGGAGCAATCTGCCAGTCACTGTGTTTATCACAGCAGTGTTTCTGTAAAGAGCAGCATGTTTTCCAGGAAAATCTTCGTTTTTTAATACTTAAATCAGTATATATAGTAAGTTACAAGTCTATACACAGTGATTTGCAAGAACGTATGTGAAAATTAATGCTTAACTAAGATAAACAACCCCTTTCAAATCATGATCTCAAACCAGAATGACAGTCTATCAAGCCTTATTAATAGTCATTTGGAGGTATGAAACCAGTTTTAGGCTTAGAATTCCTTGTTATTTTTTAACAAGCTCAAGGTTGACTCACAGGCTCAAGGTTGACTCAGCCTTCCATCCTTTCAAGGTAGGTAAACTGAGGACCCAGATTGCTGGGGGCAATAAGCTGACTTTGAAAAAAAAAATGCCGCTAATAAGCAGGCATATACAAGGAATGAAAGCTATTGCTAAACACATTGATTTGTGCTTAACAGATTGTAAGCCGCCCTGAGTCTCCAGAGAAGGGCGGCATATAAATGGGATAAAAAAAATTAAAAAAAAAATGCAACCAACCTTTTCAACATTCTTTGTAAATAGATTTTGGAAACTGACCTTAAAAGGTAAGTTTTCCAAGATTTGCACCAGGCACTTTCAAAATTCTCAAAAACTTTAGCTGAACCAAAACTGTTTAAAATTTAAATATCTCATTAATTAAACATATAAGTTTGTTCCTCACCTTAAGTGGGACTCGAAGATGCTTTAAACTTTGGCTGAATATTGCAGGAATTCTGGGCCTGACAATCTAAAGATGAACCTTGGTTTAGTTGAGCATCATCATACTATAGTTGGGCATCCATAAGTCAACGCACACATTTCTTCAACAAGAAACCAAGTTTTCTTCCCATATTTATAAGAAATATATTAAATGTTGATCAGTTTTATATATTGATAGAATTCTGGGATATCCCACATTTTGAAATGCCCATATTTATTTGGAATCTATGAGCACAGAAATCAATGCTTTCCTTAAAATGTGACGTGAGAACAAGACAATTAAAAACATAAGTTGATCACTTATTTTTATTCATTAACAGTTTAAAACTGGGTGGGAAAATAGGTAAATCTGGAATAATTCATTGATTTTGGGTGACTTGTAATAGATTTCCAGCTGATTACCAAATAGCAAGAATACAAAATTCCCTTGCCACCCTTGTAAACAAGGTGACAAGGAGTTGACAACACTGCATACATCATGATCTATTTTGCATCATTTGCATAACAATGTCATGACACCGGTGACATTATAGGAACATCTGTCAAATGAGTTTGTTTCATCAAATAGCCTTCACTGTTTAAATAGGGAGAGTTTAAAGATGCCAGGATTGGATATTTTTGTGGCAATGTTCTGTTCTGTTCAGTTCTGTTGCTCAGAGCAAAATTTCCTGGTCAGAATTCCATTGTTGGAAGAAATGTCCATCTGGGTTCAGTTCCAAGTAGGAAAAAGACACTGGAAACATGGAGGCTGTTTGGAAAGATGGTTTAATGGTGAACAGGATCACATGGCTTGGAGCTCCTGGGCGAAAAGGGGAGAGATGCTGAGAGTCCCTTAGTTTTATACCCCCTGTTGAGCCCTGCCTTAGAGTTTCCTATTCCTGTACAAGAAATGTATCCCATTGGCTGTCAGACTCCCAAGGGGCGGGGGTCTTAGCTAACTTTGGTTGAAACTTGCTGGGTGATACAGTTTTCCCAGGTGCCATGTGGCTAATCCCATCATGTCCTGAAAGCTTAATCCCATCACCCTTGAAGAGGGAGCAGGGGGCTGCAGGAAGCTGCTTTGTCTTTAAAAATATGGTTCTCCTTGGAAATCATCCATGGAAATACAATATTCTGCTTTTTTAATATTTCCTAGAATATTTCATTTTTCTAGGGGAGGGGTGGGCGCTAACTTCCTACACCATAATTCTAAATTTTCTAAGTATGTGGGGGCGTTTTGGATATGCCTCAACTGATAGAGGTATAGTGATAGATAAATGCCAGGTTGGATGAATCACAAGCTGGAATTAAGATCGACGGGAAAAATATCAACAACCACAGACAATATCACTCTAATGGTGGAAAAAGTGAAACGGAACTAAAGAGTCTCTTGATAAGGGTGAAAGAGGAGAGTTAGAAGAGCCAAAGTTAGCTTGAAACTTAATATTAAAAAAACCAAAAACCTAAGATCATGGCATTCAGTCCAATCACTTCCTGACCAATAGAAGAGGAAGAAATGGAAGTAGTGACAGATTTTATTTTGGGGGGTTCCAAAAACACTGCGGATGATGACTGCATGAAATTAAAAGATACTTTCTCCTTGGGAGGAAAGCTATGGCAAAACTAGGCAGCATATTAAAACACAGAGACATCATTACACACATTACTGCTGGGAAAACCGTAGCTTTGACTGGATGGATCTTGTTGACAAAAGTCCACACAGTCAAAGCTATGATTTTCCCAGCACTAATGTATGGCTGTGAGAATTAGACCATAAAAAAGTCTGAGCACTGAATGATTGATGCTTTTGAACTGTGGTATCGGACAAGACTGTGGAGAGTCCCTTGGATTGCAAGGAAATCAAATCAGTCAATCCTAAAGGAAAACCCTGGTTGCTTTTTGGAAGGACAGATACTGAAGTTGAAGCTCAGGTATTTTGGCCACCAAATAAGTCAGGGGTGTAAAACTGGTCACGTTGTCGTCATGGGATGTAGCACGACTTTGCCCCCCTTCGCTAAAAAGGGGATGGGCGGGGCAAGCATGTGAGACATCTGGCCTACAGGCTGCGACACCCCTGAAATAAGAAAAGAAGACTCATTAGAAAAGACCCTGATGTTGGGAAAGATTGATGGCAAAATGAGAAGGAGGTGGAAGAGTTTGAGGTGGTTAGATATTGTCATTGATGCAGTGAACACAGGTTTGGGCAGATTCCGGGAGACCGCGGGTGGGGTGGGGGACAGGTATGCTATGGTCCGTGAGGTTACAAAGAGTCAGGCACAATTTAGCCACTGAAGAACAACAAAAACTGATAGAACTCTGGAACAAAACCAAATAGATTCGCCCTGTGTTTACAGGCAAAGCATAACAGGAAAGATGTAAAGGGCTATTTTCTTTTCTTTTAAAAAGAAAGGAATTAAAAAAGATATATTAGAGTATGTGAATAGATACATTATCTTGATGAAATTCTCCCCATCCTTTCAGGATTTCTATTTCAGTACTGCATTAATATAAAGACTATATTTTTGCGCAAATAGTTTAATTGTTGTGATGAAATAAATGTATCTGTCAAACATCTCTGCCTTCCGTTTCAGTCATCCTAGGTAGACAAACAATTTAAGTGAAAATGGTAGCATTTAATCACTGGGCTCCAAATAGCTTAATTCTGTTGAAGTATCTTACTTATGAGACAGATATCTTAAAAGCACAGAGAAAACAGAACCCTACTCTTTTAAGTACTGTAATAAGCATGCTTTACTCCGGGGGATGGTAGAGGACAGGAAGGCCTGGAGGAACATTGTGCATGGGGTCGCGATGGGTCAGACACGACTTCGCAACTAACAACAACAACAAAAGCATGGTTTGTTTAACTGTCTGGTTTTGCACAACAGATAAAACCCCTAAACATGATTAACAAACCACAATGGATGGCTTCATATATCTTGTTATGCCACTAACCAACCTTATCATGGTTTAGCTGAGGGGCTGCTCAACTCTTTGGACTGGGGGCACATTAGGAAGATTGTCACCCCCTCAGCCAAGCTTCACAACTCATCACTTTACTGTCTCCTTAGCTTTACAAAAGTCAGAGACAGTAAACAACTCGAAAAGTGGCTTTATCTCACCAGTGTTCCTACCAAATGAAGAATGGACAGAATTAAGAAAAATAAGGGTGCCTAGATTTGCTGGGAAAGTTCTTTTAACCAAATAAAACACCATAATCCAACTTGCCCTGCTGCGAAGGGGAGTAAAAGTGCCATCTCAGAACAGCAAAAAAGTACTTAAGGAATTCGTTTTGGACAATCTTATAAAAAAGCAGGAATAATATTAGTCCTATGTTTCACATAGCAAAAGAGGCAGAACTTTGGCACTGAGTAAAAAGAAAAGAGGCGAATAAATGTAGAATCCATCAGCTTTGCAATCAATCTTAAGATTCCAAAGATGGAATTCTAAGAATCATTCACTGCATATAATTCCATAATGTTGAGTATCAAAAATTATTCCTAACATTCTCTCTCTCTCTCTCTCTCTCTCTCTCTCTCTCTCTCTGTGTGTGTGTGTGTGTATCTCCTCAGTTCAAATTATGCCTATGAGGTAAAACTAGCAGCATCCATATATAGCAAAATAAAACAATGATTTACCAACCAGACTAGATGGCAGACAATATTCAATGTACAAAAAACCCTCCTAATTAATGAGTGTAAGTGGTAAATTACCATGGGGCTAACAAACAACCTTATTTTGATACTTTTTCAGTTAGGGATAACTGGCCTTTTTGGAATGGATGTCACCACAGAAAATATGCATCTCTTAGTCTACTACAGCTTCCCTCAAAATAGTCTTTTAAGATCAAATGCTCACTTGAGGTCAACAGTAATTACACAGAGTAATAATTTTCTGGAATTAAATTTGCCACCATTAATTTATAAACGTGCCCTTTAGATGTGATTACAATGCATTACAAAAAAATGTGCCTGAATCAGGAGGCTTCCTATTCTGTCTATATATCTATGGAAATCAAGTCATTCCCAGTGGTTTGATAATTGTTTAATCAATCAATCTCATGATAATTGTGGCCCAACCTTTAACACCTTCTAAGTCATGGGTGTAAAACTTGCCACGTCATGTTGCTGTCACGTGATGTACTGCAACGTTTTCCCCTTCGCCAAGCTTGGCCTACACATGATACATTTGGCCCATGGGCCACCAGTTTGACACCCCTGATCTAAGTGAAATGTAAGGATGATGAGAGAATGCTTTCATGTATTTTTTTCAAGCTTCTTCCAAAATGCAACTGTATAATTAAGGTTCTCTTTTCTTAAAGCCACCCCAGGTTACTAGTCCTTGCCTTACAACCATTTGTTTAGTAACCATTCAAAGTTACAATGGCACTGAAATAAATGACTCGTGACTGTTTTTCATGTTTACGAACTCCATGGTCATGTGACCAAAATTTGGATACTTGGCAACTGGTTCATATTTATGACAATTGTAGTGTCCCAGGGTCATGTGAACATCTTTTGCAACCTTCTGACTAGCAAAGTCAATGGGAAAGCCAGATTCACTTAATAACCATGTTACTAACTTAACTACTCCATTAATTCAGTTAACAACTATGCCGGAAAGGTCACAGGAGCAAAACCCACTTAACAACTGTCTTGCTTAACAACAGACATTTTGGGCTCAATTATGTTTGTAAATTGAGGCCTACCTGTAATGCTGCAAAAAATCAAACTGAAGGAGTCAGAGAACGATGAAGATTATCACGATCATAATTTAAAAGTGCCTTTTATAAATGGATAAATTCCTTTAAAAAGCCATGCACCTTTACGTGTTGGGAACTTATTTATGAAGCAGATTTAAAATGTCATTTATGAACCAAACATGGTGTTTCTGGAGCAAAATGAAGCTTTTAGAGGTGCAATAACAAGGGATGTGTTGTTTTCCTTCTGAGATCAAGGATTTAAAAGAGACAAGAAAGCTCACAGCTCAGCATGGATTTACATCTTGACTGCACGATAGATTTGCAATTTCAGCAGAAAAGGCCTTTTTTTTGACAGCCTAATTTATCTGACCACTGTAAACAGAAACTGGAATTCCAAAACACGATGTACGTCCTGTAACATTAAAATGTTATGTAATCTCCTTTATAGGCATCCATCTTGGGGTTGAAAATACCATGAAAACCAATGTATCTTAAGGATGGCACTGGATTTTTTTCTTGTTAAGACTCTTAAGGATTGACCACCTAATCTACATATTGGCCGCCCATGTAGAATAGAGACTTTGTACTACGCAGATGATATTTATTTTATAACGCTGTCAAAGACTGTCAAAATGGTTGAGGGTAGGGGGAAGAGATCAAGCTAAATCTGAGTTTATTTTCTCAGGTTAAATGGGATCAGCAAAGATCTTCTAGACTGCCAGATTTATTTTGTTTCAAGCAGAAGATCAGATCTCTACCAGCCTTTCTCAACCTGGAAGTCATATAAAGTAGGGAATGCTGGAGGTGCAAACACCTAAACTGGGTGGTACTGGAGGTGTCTTGTTAGTTAAGCTCCAAATTTTTATTTAGTAAAAAAAGGGTCTTCTATATTGATACATGTAAAGGCCTTCAGTCTGCCAATCCTATTGTTGAAGTCAGCTGACTTCTAATCAACATTTGCTGCAATATCCAGGATGTTTCATCAAAGCTAACTGCCCAGGACATTGCAGCAAAGGACTCAGCATATTACAACAATGGACTCCAAG
>JANHFR010008730.1:81612-92273 GCA_032468015.1 Mimophis mahfalensis | reverse complement strand
AAAAGAAGAAGAGGACGACAGAGAATGAGGTGGCTGGATGGAGTCACTGAAGCAGGTGGTGTGAGCTTAAATGGACTGGGGGATGGTAGAGGACAGGAAGGCCTGGAGGAACATTGTACATGGGGTCGCGATGGGTTGGACACGATTTCACAACTAACAACAACAAACTTGGGGAGAATCAGTTTATCTGACATTCAAAAATATTCAACCGATGATGAATATTTTACCAAAGTGACAAATAATTGGACTACAATCTAATTATTTCTTTGTAAAAATTCAAACAAATTAATACATTTATGTAGAAGAAAATGTGATGGAGAATGTTTATTTTATAGAGAAGAAAATATCAAGCAAGCAGACTAGCAGAGGTAGCAAATAATAGAGTAGGCCTACATCTGGGCTGCAAAAATCTAGATGACCATTAGATGGCAGCAAAGATTCAGAAACAAGCCTTTGCTGCCATCTAATGGCTGCTTGGATTTTCAAAGCCCTTATGTGACAGCTGTAATAAAGAATTAAATCCTCTGTAACAGGGGTAGGGAACCTATGGCTCAGGAGCCAGATGTGGCTCTTTTAAGGGCTGCATCTGGCTCGCGGGCGGATGAGCGGGCCGAGAAAGCGCCGCCACCACTACAAAAGCACTGCTGCTGCTGCTGCCGCCGTGAAAGCACATTGTATGGCTCTCACGGACTTACATTTTAAAATATGGCTCTCTTCATGGCTCTCTGAGAGAAAAAGGTTCCCGACCCCTGCTCTGTAATATAGACTTGAATTTAGAACCCTGTTTCAAGTGGTGATTTTAAGAATTCTGCTGGGTACTTTCTTGCTGCCTTTCCAGTTCTTGGGCTACAGTCCTGCTTTCTCCCTCTGACATTACCACATAGGCCCGCTTCCTCCGCAGACATGCTGCCAAAAGCCACTCATGGCCTACAGCTTGCCTTCCTACAATTCTAATAGTAGCATGCCCAGCTATTTAAGGAGGCAAGGACAGAATGATGGCAGAGAAAGCTGACCAGGGATCAGATCAGAGGAAGTGTGCTTGAAATGCCAATAAGTGCCTCTCTGATTCCACCCACCTCTGCCCACCAAATTCTACTGCCACTGTACTTAGTAGCAAAATGCAACAGATTTTACACATCTTGCAGTTATTCTTAGATGCTCTCAGATTAAGTGAAAACTGGTCTTAACATCAGTACAGCTAGCTACATATGACTTAAAAGGGCTGGAGATGAAATGAAGAAAATAATGAGACTTTACAGGAAAAAAAGTTAGTCTAGATAATGGATGCACCATAGTTAGGTGCAAATAAAGAAAACCTTAACAAGAAAACCCAAGTTTATAAAATTATGTATGGAAAAGTCTAGGGCAGGGCTGTCAAACTCATGGCCCATGGGCCAGATGCATCATGTGCTGGCTATACCCACACCCAGTTTAGTGAAGGGGGGAAAAGCTGGATACATCACATGACACCACCGTGACGACACAAGTTTGACACCCCTAGTGTAGGGTTTTTTTGGAACAAACTAAATGAGTTGATAAGAGGATAGGACAAACATTCTATGCAGAGCTGTGGCCTTTCCTGGATCAAAATTCCCTGCACTCAGCCGTTCAGTCCCTAATCATCTAACAGGCGGACTATTGTAATGTACTCTATATGGGAATGCTCAGAGCAGGTTATGGGCAGGCAGGGTGATAACATATGCTTTGCTGGGAATCTGTTCTTCACTGCTCAGGTCAGTACATCAGTGATGACTGGAGAAGAGAAAAGATTGGTTGAGGATGTAATAAAGGCAGTGAGATGTGCTTGTTTGTTTGTTTGTTTGTTTGTTTATATTTATATGCTGCCCAACTCTCGAAGGATGTGTTGGGCTACGAGAAGCAGAAAGGGAAGACCGTAGTGGGAACTGCATGAGGAATTGCTGAGAGGCAAAGAACATTAATCTTTTCTTCACACATTACTTGCCATATAAACACATTTTACACACATTTCACTCACCACATAAACCCCTCTGGATTTCATCCCTCTGTGAGGGAGATGGATGGTTTCTAAATACATAAAATTTTGCACCATCTGAAATCCAAAGCAAAGTAGAACATTCCCAGTTTCTGTCAATTTGCAGGCAATTCAAGATGTCTGGCCTTAGTTTTTGAGTGTAATGATTTATTATAGATTCTAGACAACATTTTTTCCCGATAAAGGAGAAGCTTTGTAGCTCAGCCTTGAAATAAGGGATCCTTGGTGCTCTGAGCTTGGTTGCTTTCTTGCAGGCATTTCATTACCCAAACTAGGTAACATCATAATAGGTAACATGACCAAGGGCTATCAACTATTTTCTCTTTTGTGTAGAAACTCAGCAACAGCAAATTGGCTGAAAATAAAATATGAAGCCAGTTTAGCTTGTTTCTTTGCCTTTAACAGGGGTTTAAGTTGTAGAAAAGGGAGAGTTTCACAGGGTATGAAACTAAAATGGCAGTTTTTAAATAGCAAACTTACTATATGAAAGGGATAAACTACCAAGCTTAAGGGGAAAGTGAGCAAGTTTTAAAGTTCAAGGTTCACTTTTTTAGTTTTAGGTGGGAATTCCACTTCTAACCCCAGCTCCATTTCAGTGGCTTTAAGTCTTCCTCACGGCTTTGTACTCTTATGTATGTATTTGTTTATCCTCACAGCAAAAATGTAAACATGGTTACTTCCAAGTGTTGGGCCTCATTTTCTCTTACACTCCGAGTCTATCCAAGATAGCTAAGAAACAAACTTTCTGGGCTGTCTGTACTAGTTTCCAATGTATGCTTTCCTTGGAGTAAGCTCCATTCAGCACAATTGGGCTTACTTACTTACTTTACTGTAAATCCATCTCTGGCCTGGGGACTTTTTTTCCTCTGATGGTTCGCTCCACTGCCTATAAACCACGGGCCCTTCTCGCGCAGTTTTGGAAAGGGTTAAAAGAAAACGTCAGGGCCGAGCCCCTAACCCTCCCCCGGCTGCTACGGAGATCGGTAGCGCAGCCTTTGCCAGCTGGGCGCGGTTTCTTTCCAGCAGCATCGCACTTAAGGGGGTTGGGCATCCGCCGCCGCCTTCTTGTGCTCTTCAAGGCCGCCACCGCCGCTAGCCCAGGTCCTTCCTCCTCACCCTGCACGCCGCGCAAGCCCGAAGATGGCGGCCCACCATCTCCTCGCCCGCCTGCACCGCTGCCTCTTGCCCGTCGCTTCCCGATGGGGATCAGGGCGCAGGACGGCGCCGCTGGCTCTCGGGGAGCAAGCGAAGGTAAAGCGTCCCCGTCGAGAGGTTTGGGGGGAGAAGCTTATGGGCTTGCAGCAGCGTTTTGTTTTGGGCCGAACCTGACCCGCTGTTGGTAGATTCGGGCATCCTTCGCCGGGTTCAGGGCAAGCGGGGCCGAGGGAGCGCAACCATCCATTTGGGGACCCTTTTCTCTAACCGGTCTCTTTAAGGGCGATTTGATCCGCAGCAATTGGCGGGTGTGTGTGTGTGTGTATGTGTGTGTGTCAAGTTCAGCTGTGCGCCAGGAAGAACCTGAGCCTGTCCTGGCGGGGTCAAGCCGCTCTCGCAGGCAGAAGAGCCGGTCAGACCACTTGCAATCGCCTCTCGCCCTTCTCGCGCGTCTTTGCGCCCTTCTTGGCCGTGGCGCGGACTCCTGCGACAACTAGTTGCCTCTGTTTCGTTGGCTCCCACCAGGATCGGGTCTAGCCCCAGGGCTCCTTCCGTGCCTCCACGCAAGGGTAATATTTCACCCCAGCCAGGGCAGGAAAGGTGACCTCGGATCTGCTGCAGAATGAATGGACGCACCTGCATCCTTCCTTCTGCCGGCTGGTTGGAGAGGTCAGCGCATGACGGGCGGCGCGTCCTTGGACGTGGTTGTGGAAAAAAAGAGACACTGTGCCAACCAGAGGAAGAGAAAAGGAGCCTTTCAGCTCTGCTTCCGCAACAGGATGCTTCATTTACTTAAAACGGGAGGAAGGGAGATCCGGTGGTGGGCCCGACTGAGAGGCGGCCTTAATGGATTACTTTGAAGCCACCGTTTCGGTGACTTCTTCCAGCTCGATTCTGCGCATGGCTTACTCGGAAATAAAGCCTGGTCCTTTTAAACAACCGTTCCCTCTGCCAGGCCTTTTTCTGTCTGGAAAATGAACGTTTTTAAAACAAAACAAAACAAAACAAAACACCTGCATCTTTCCTGGCAGGAATGTTCATTGGATTGGAGGACTTTTATTCTGTTTTGTGACAGCTTGCTCGGGGCTTTGGCAGTAATTTCTTGACAACTTTTAAGAGGGGGAATTTCAAGTCCCAGAATGCTGTCTGGGGAAATTCTGGTAATTGAAGTCCTCATCTTAAATGCGTCAGGTTTGTAAAACACTGGGTTGCCATATGAGTTGCAACAATCTGGGTGATCACAAAATAAGGAAAATAAAATAAAGAAATAAAGAAAACAAAATAAAGAAAACTTCACTGGACAGTGAATCCCATTAATGGAGTTAAGCCTCTAAATCAGTGTGTGTTAAGAACTGCAGCTGCTACTGGTACCTGGAACCTACTGATCTGAAAAGGGCTACTAATAAAAGTTACAGTTCAGGTGGAAGTTCTAGAAAGACAGATAGTCCTTGACTTATGACCAGATGCTTAGCAACCATTTACAACAGACACCCCCCCCCACCCCCAAAGTACTTATGATCCAATTTTGAAGTTCTGATCCTTTCCCTGTAGTCATATGACTGCATTTTGGGCACTTGGCAACTGGCCCACATTTATGGCTATTTGCAATTCTCCCCTGGCCAGGTGGCCATAATTTACAATGCTTTCACCAGAAACAGGAAGTAACTGATCACCACAAAAGTTATAACATGCATCAGGTGATGTAATCTGCTTTATTACCATCATGACTGTTGATTGTAATGGTCAGGCTCAATGATAATTGTAAGTCAGTGGTGTCAAACTCGCAGCGGTCTGGATGTGTCATGTGCTGGCCCTGCCCCCTCCTTGTTTAGTGAAGGGGGAGAAAGTCCTGATACGTCATGTAACATTGCTGTGATGACATGAGTTTAACATCCCTGTTGTAAGTTGAGGACTATCTGTAGTCAGTTGTCTGGGATAATGTAGTTTACAGCAAAGTTCCCTGATGTAGTGAAGATAAAAATGATGAAAGCATACAAGTATTAAAAAATTTGGAAAGAATCAAGAATTGGAGTCACTGTTAGTCATCTGTCTGTCCTAGATAGGGTTGGAAATATCTCTGCCACCATATTAATGATTTTCTGTTTCAGATTTAAATAATTAAAAGCCTAGATATCTGACTTAAGCATGCTGTTTTCCAAATATATTGGGACCACAATGCTCCTGGACCATCCAAACTGGGATTCCTCATAGCTTATTCCTTACATCTTGAAGGCCATTGTAAAGGCTTTCTCCAGGAAGTGGCTGTCTTCTAAATATTCGAGGAGAAGCACAGAATAACAGTATTCTATTATTGGATTGTGTATGGTCAGGTTTATATCCCTGCCTTTCATCCCAAAACCTAAGAGGGCATATATAGTCATCCTTGCATTTTTCCTACAACAACAACAGCAACAAGCAGCTGGGAATTTGGGGCTGAGAGCCCCTAGATTCAATGAAATTTATTTCCTTCTTGCAGCCTTAATAAGAAGGTCACAAAAGTTATCATGTCAGATTATTTATTTTGCTATCTCCTAGAACAGGGGTGTCCAGCCTTGGGCAACTTTAAGACTTGTGGATGTCAACTCCCAGAATTCCCCAGCCAGCCATGAATTCTAGGAGTTGAAGCCCACAAGTTTAAAGCTGCCAAGGTTGGATACCCTGTCCTAGAATGATGGTTCTCAACCTGTGATCCATTTTGGAGACATTCTGTAAGTTAGCCTATTTGAGGTACCTTGGTTGAAAAATTGTTGCCCAATGATGTACTATTTTGCCCAGTTAAAGGTTACAGGAACAAGAGTTTTAATAGTATATAGATGGATAGATAATGTAGTGGTGGGTTAATCATAAAAGGCTCTTTGAGTTAGCTGGCACCGTTTGATTAGTTGAAAACTGTTCTTGTCAGTAAAAGGTGATAAACTGGTTCCTTGGCTGTTTTGTTACTCCAGTATTAGTGAAACATAGCATGTGCCATATGATTTTCCATGCCAGGGAGAACGAACTGTGAGAGCTCCTTCTTTCGGTTTCAAGAGCTTTGTGGCCTGCGTCATGCTGCCAGGCATACCATATTAAGTACTTTATTTTTTTATTTATAGAATTTATATGGCTGCCTCCTTTACACACGATAATCCTAGGTAACTCACAACAACAGGCAAAACTGCGTTACTGACATGCCTTGTTTACATAAATGAGATTAAAATGTGTCGAATCTAAAATACCAATAACAAGGTACAGTGCCAGTGATAATAAAACCCTGCATTCATTCATGAAAATCCACATTTTTCATGCCCCCTTTTAGTGACAATTACGTTGGTATTGCTTGGAGGTTATCGATATCATTCATTCTGATTGCAAAATAGTAATAGTTTGATAGGAAGATCCATTCCTTCAGTGCCTAACTTTTGACAACTATTGCTCCCAGTTGTTATTTTCTGGACAGAATGATTGTGAGAATACTGTATAATTGTAAAACAGGCCACACAGTTTAATTCTAATTTGGAATTAAAATTCATTTATTTTGCTTGGAATTATTTTGCTGCTTGGTACTTATGTTATTGGAAGAAACCAGTTCTCAATCAGGACCTGTTGAACTGGAGCATTAGATTAAATTAGTTGTTTGGTTTGTCAGTTGCAAGCATTGTAAATAGATTCACCCTTGCTCTTGTTATGTCTAGGAATTACTTAAGATAGTAATCACTGTTTATTAATGAAGTTGTTTTTTCTTAAGAATAGGGCCATGCATATACAAAAATGTTGCAGTTATGTTTTTTGAGCTTGTAAGAAAATCCTCATTTGGGATCTTTTGTTTGGTTAAATCAAGGGTATTATTATTTGTAATACTTCTATTTTTCTAGCTATGCAGTACCTTTTTTCTGAATAATTAAAGGGTAGTTGGTTGTGCAGTAATCCCAAAGTTGTTACTACTTGTCTTAAATATTCAGGTGATTTTAAGAGCTCACTGTTTACACTAGATTTTTGTATGTCTTTTTCATATTCTGATAAAGCATTTCAGTAGATTTTTGTGTGTGGGAGAACAGCATTTCAAGCAATTCCTAAGATATATCAATATATTTCTTAGTTAACTTTTCTTTTTTGAGGTACCAGGTAACTTGCTGTTATTTAGTGCTAAATAATATGCTGTTCAAGAAAGATGAGAAGACAGTTCCAGATATGTAACACCAGAGGTTGTATTCAGCCAGTTCTGACAGGTTCCAGAGAACCAATAGCAATAATTTTGACTGATTTGGAGAACCGGCAAATACCACTTCTGATTGGCCAGCACTGACAAATACCACCTCTGACTGGCCAACAGCATAGCCACGTCCACTAAGCCATGCCCGTAGAACTGGTAGTAAAAAAATTTGAATCCCACCACTGTGTAACACCATTAAGGAACAGGCATAATAAGGATGAGAAACGAGGAGGAAATATTAGTAATGTTAGCAGACATGATGAAAGCTGTTGGAAGGACACTAGATAGGGTAAAAGTACTAGAAGCAATGCTATATTAAACTAAAGTTCCTTATTGCAACCTTCCCCAAGGGACCACCCCTCTAGGAATGAGACTATTGTGCTTATAATTTGATGATTCTGTTTCCACTTGAAAGCCAATTCAAGCAGGTTCTCGATGGTTTTATACAGAACTAATGTACAGCCAAGCTCTTAATATTCTTATAACAGACAGCTCCATGTCTGCTACTTTTGCCCTAGACTAAGCGTCTCCCTCTATAACAGGTTTTTTTTTTGCAAATTTGGCATGTTTAAGATGGATGAACTTCAACTCCCATGGTGGCTGGGAAACTCTGAGAGTGGAAGTCCATGCATCTTAAAGTTGCCAACTTTGAAAAACACTGTTCTAGACCATGGCTGGCTCAGGAATTTTGAGAGTCCAAGTCCACAGGTCTTAAAGGGGCTGTTGTTCCCCACTCCTGCTCTAGAACCTTCCAGATGCATCTTACAGAATTCTTGGCTTTCCTAGAATCCCAACATAGGGAGGGTTCTAGATTGCAGAAAGATTCCCTCAAGAATTTGCTGAGAGTAGCATGTACTGCTCATGTATGAATGTGTAGTTTTTTCAACTGGGTTCCATAGGTTATTATTTGATTGAGCAGATTTATGTCCCTCTGTTTATTTGGGAACTCTGAGTGGTCTGTGTAGCACTTTCCTCTTGTTTTTCCTCACAAGAAGGAAAATATCGGTTGGACTGAATGAGACTGACTGGCCCAGAGTCACCCAGAACACTAAAGTTTTCCTGCTCCTGGTCCAACATACAGGATCTCAGCTGATGGTTATATGGAATTGGGTCTTTTCCTCAGCAATGTACAATGTCTGGATAATTTTTTTCTCAATATATATGTTTGGGGTCTTTTATCAGAGGATGGCTAAGAATTGTCCTCTTCTGCCCAGCAATGTTGTAAAAAGTAAATGCACCACCAGAAAAAATGAATGGGGCTTTATGCATAGATAATGATTACACAAATATACATGCATAGCTATGATGATATGTATGATGCAAAGTCATGATTCATATGATGTTCTAAGTCATAAATCATGGTTTATAAATCACTACGGCTGTACCTGCTAAGTGAAAATTAAAGAAACTAATTCTAGTGTAATGCAATGTGAGAACATTACTTGCTTGCCTGTCACATACTATTCAGATACTTGTTGCTGATCAGCAACTTCTCATGTTTCAGTTCTTTAATTATGAATTGGATGGGAAACCTTCTATCTGATTGAGCTTAGTAAAATAGGATAGATGGCCATCCAATTTTGACACTTTTGACACTTGCTTTCTGGTAATCTGATTTCATATACTTGGCATGATTTTTTTAATACACACACAACTGACACATACATATAACATGACTGTTTCTTTCTGTCTCTCTCTTTCCTTCTTTCTCACACACACATTGTTACTCAGGAACATCTGCTGTTACAGCTCATCATGAGAAAATGGATAAGATGTATAGAAACTGAGATTTTGTCTGTAATTGCGATACCTTTAATTTCTGAGACTTCACTGTGTTCTGTAAATGTGATCTCAAATAGCTTTTGTGTTTGCGTAAAAAATGTAAAGGCTCTTAGTCCCATATGATAGTTATGTTCTTTAGGACCCCTTAATACAACTTTATTTATTTATTTATTTATTTATTTGTTTGTTTGTTTGTTTGTTTTATATAATTAAATTTGCAAAAACATAGTTGTTCAAGGTGTGAATATGATGCTGAACCTATACTTAAGAAATACAGAATTAATTTTTTGAAGACTTGGACTTTTCTGAGTCTAAATGAAAACCATTCTTTCCAAGCAAAAGGAAAACTAACACTAAATATTAAAGACTGAATTCAAGAGATGTGTGCTTTGTAAATTTGTGAGATTCCTTTATAAGGTAGATATGCAAAGGAGGCACAGTAAGTTTCTATATGATTTATATTTAATAATAAGTGAAGACTGAACTATGTGGATATTTCGGTGAAGTTTTAGTTTATTTCCTGTATATTTAGTTTTTATTTTTTGGTGTTAAATTCATTTGTACAATAACAAGAGTATTGCAGTCTATTTTTGTTTTGTATATGTGTGTGTATATAGTTTTACTGTGACGTAAAACACTAATATGCATTTTGTGGATACTTTGCAATTCTAGATCAGTGTAAATTGCTTCATATACATCTGTATGCGTTATACAGAATACATGATCAATAAATCTGTTATTTGGATTAACTGTATAATGTCAGATCCATGACATTCTCATTTCTCCCCCTTTTGCCCCCTTCACTTTTAGACTTGTGGCTGCTATTTTTCAACAAGTTCCTGTCACAATACCCAATTTTATACTGATCCGGTAGAAGCAGTCAAAGACATACCGAGTGGGTCCACTCTCCTTGTTGGTGGTAAGTAGTGAAATTCCACTATTTTCCCCATATAAACTAGAGGTAGTTCTTACTTACTGATCGTTTAGTGACTTCAAAGTTACCGTGGTGCTCAAAAAAGAAATGTACAATTCATTTATTACCTTTGCAGTGTCCCTCAGTCATCTGATCTCCATTATAGTCAATATATGGTGTTCTGTGCCTCAGCTGTGGCCATTCTTTTTTTCCCCTTTGCAGAGCTGAGAGATTGGAGAGAAAGGTTTCAAAAGAGTAAGCTGTTTGCTTGAAAGCAGTTTAATCATGCTGGGAAGCGTGGATCTGTTGTGCAAACAGCTTATAATACTTTCTTGAAATCTCTTCTCCAATCTTTTGGCCCTGCCAGGGATAGAAAAAAAAAAAGCAAATGATTTCTGTGGGCAATATCTTCTTTGCCTGATCCCTTCCCCCTCCTTCACCAGAGAGGAGAGATTGGAGAGGAAGTGACTTCAAGAGAGTAAGCTGTGTAGCTTACCTATGTGAGTATATATTTGTGTTTATCTTTTATGACTGTAAGCTGCCCAGAGTTACCTTGTGGTATGATGGGCAGCCAACACATTTTATAAATAAGTAAAAAATAATGAATA
>JANHFR010008730.1:66300-78737 GCA_032468015.1 Mimophis mahfalensis | reverse complement strand
TTCTACTTACAAATTTTTCTGCTTACAAGCATGCATTTGGAACGGATTAAATTCGTAAGCAGAGGGACCACTGTATATGTAAGTCCCCCTCCCCATGATAAATATATTTCAAAGATAATAACTCCTCCCCCCTTTTGAAGCACACAGTTTATAAATTTCTGCAACGCTATTTACCCAACCCACTTAGCCTGGCATCTATTTAATATATGAAAACATAGTTAACAAGTATGACCAACAGCTAAAGTATGAATCAGGCTTAGTTATTTATATAAATGTGTAATATATACCCATATATTGAAAATACTGATTCTTGGTCAGGGACCTCTAACTTGAATACTCAAATAGTGCTAGGAAGACTCACACAATAGGAGTTAGTTTTTAAGGTACTTCCTGTATTAACCTCTTGTTAATCCTTGGAATAGTAACCAAAATCTTCATGTGTCTTGTCCAAATAATTAAACCCAGGTGTCTTTTTTATTCATTTGTTTAAGTAGGGGAGCGTACAAAACACTGAATCCTACATTTTTCTTTTAAGTAAATGCTCCCCTGTTTTTATTGATATAGGTGGGCATTTCATGCCAAATATTGTAAGGATGTGAATAACTGTTCTATAGAATAGAAAACCTGATTTAGACTGACTATTTTGAATGTAATACTAAGGTTAAACATTGAAAGATTTTCTCCCCTGGTTATCAATGCTACTGTTGACAGTGCAACTAAATGATTAGATAAGTCCACTTTTTCAATCATTCAAGCACTTTTACCAATTTTTCATTTCCTAGTTTGAATACTATTTTCAGAAACATGATACTCTGCACCAGAACTATGTGAAACTTTACCATGATGTTTATGAAATACCAATTTTTTTCACTAATCTTCTTTGTTGAGAGCTGAGAAAGGTTTAGACACTGCTGTAAAATTGAGAAATTTGGCACTGTATTTTGTACTTTTGCCTTTTCAGTGTTGAGATCCTTAAATTTATGGTAGTCAATTCCTTAAATTGTTAAAGGTAACCATTTTTAATGGGCTTTCTCTTTTTTGTTGTATTCTAATCCCAGATCTTAAGTGTGTAGTGGAAGGAGTGGCAGAATCTGGGACAGAATTAAAAGAGGTATCAGCTTAGAGTCCATGTATATTATATTCTGACAACAGCTGTGACCCGGGGCAGGGGAGATAGCAGCTGTCACTCAGGAAGCTTTGACAGTTTTCAGAGGTTTTGTGCTAATATGAGATCTTGTAATTGAAGTTAGGTTTCAGTTAGATTTGAATCAGCTTCCTGTTGTGCAGCAATACACTTGTCTGATCTGCTTGATTTCATTGCTATGATGGCCATGGAATCCCCAAGGCTGATAATCTGTGGGGATTTTAACCTGCTCCCAGATGGCATTGAATTGAACGGTTCAGGAGTTCATGATAATCATGGACTTGACCCAGATAATCAAGAGCTACATGCAAGTTACCAGAGGTAGCACATTAAATCTAGTTTTAAATTGGGGTTGCTGCAACTTGACCTGAGAGCTGGAGGCTATTGGGTCTTGTTGTCATGGTCAGGTCATTCTCTGATTACTTTTTGCTCCCTGGTGACCAATCTCCCATTAAAGAGATGTGCCTACCTTAGAAACTGGATGAATTTCAAAATGAGCAAGTTTTTCCTGAGTTACGCTGGTCTGTTTCTCTGAGGATTACTCTCTGGAATGGGGAGGTGATGAGGGCCTTAATCAGGTACTCCTCGCTTAATCACCATTTATTCAGTGACTGTTCAAAATTACAGCCATTCTGAACAAATGGTAATTATGGCTGGTTTTCAAAGTTATGGCTGTTGTAATGCCTTTGTGGTCATAGGACCAAATTCTGGCACTTGGCAGCTTGCCTGCATTTATGATTCTATACTCCAGTGTCATCCCCCACCTCTGCTGCCCCCAGCTGACTACCATCTTCCTACTGTTATTGAGGCATTGCCTGTCAAGCAGCCGTTGGCCCTTTGCGAGGCTGCATAAGGCCTCACTCTCCTCACAATGCCGTCAATGGATCCTCCTATCTCAGTCAATTTTCATCGTATCTTCACCTTCTCCCTTCTGAGGCACATTGTTGAGAAGATAATTAGGTAGCAATTGCAAAGGTCTTGAGAGAAACGTATTATTTGCAGTCTTTTAAATCAGAATTTAGGCTAGTACATAGTACTGAGATGGCAAGTGTTGGAGCTGGGACAGGGGCATTACAACCATCCTGCCCTCCAGCTGTGGGGAAGTGGGGATAGGAGATACAGTATTATCATGGTTTTTCTCCTTTCTCTGTGACTGATTCGGATTGGTATTGGTGTGGGAAAAAGTCAAGTCCAAGACATCTGATTTGTGAGGTGTTACCAAGCTTCATACCCTTTCAGCCTTCTTGTTCAATAGCTAAATAGAAATATTAGGAAAGGTCATCCATCAGTTTGGGGTTAGGTGTCATCAGTAGGCCAACCAAGATCTTCTCCTGGGCTTTGAAGTCTGAATAGAAAGGAATAGGTTGAAGCTCAGCCCTAGCAAGACTGAGTGGTTGTATATTCTTGGACCACCTTGATCTGGGGTTTTCTATGTCTGGTCTTCAATGGGATTGCATTGCACTGTTTGGGTCTGGTCTGCAATCTGGGGATCCTTCCAGAATCTCAAATCCTACTCGAGGAGCAACTGGCAGCTATCTGCCAATTGGGCTCATTTCTGGACATTTTCCCTGTGCTTTGGTCACCATGGCTACAGCTGGTCCAGAGTGCAGTGGCCTAAGAGTTATAGGCAAGCTTGACATCTCCATTCCATGGGCTATAATAGTTATCAGTAAGTTTCTGGGTGCAATTCAAGGTCCCACTTACTACTACTTACTTGACTCATGGCACAATCCTGTCATTTGAAGGATGAGCTTTCATCTGTAATAAAAGCTTGTCTATCCCATATAATCCAACCGATTTGGTTTGCTTTAGGTCCCATTGATTAAGTACAGTAAAACCTTGGTTTGCGACTGCAATCTGTTCCTGGACTGCGGTTGTGATCTGATTTGGTCACGTTCTGAAGCAATACTCACTGCGCATGCACAGACAATTCTGCACATGCGTGGAAGGGAAAACAGAACAGAAAGGAATCTTTCCATACAATTTTTGTTCACCAACCGAGTTTTGAGTCATGAACCGATTGAAAACTCTCCTGGAATTTTTGTTTGGGAACCGAATTGGTCACAAACATAAGCATTTGTGAACCAAAGTTCCACCGTAATTGTATTTGATAGACCCTCTTTGTTGTGGTGCTTACTGTCTAATACAGCATTTCTGTAGAGCTTTGTATGGTTTTGCATTCTGTCTATACTTAAATAAGCTTTTAAATTCTGGCTCTTCACCATGGAATCTTCCTCCAGATGCCTGCTGTTCATTTTCTGGGCTACTATTTTAACCATTTTATGCTTCGTAAAGCTTCCTAGAGTTGCAGGTCGGCAACCTGGAATTTGACAAATGAATGAATGAATTAGGAAAGCAAAGGGAGATTTAGTGACCTTCCCCTCTTTCTACTGAAATTCCTCCTCCTTAAAATCTGCTCAAAAAACTCCCCTATATTTCTGAAAGATTTGGAGAGTATATAATTGAAACCAACTGTTGACATCTGCCTTCTGTTGACAGAGGAGACCAACTGAATATCACCCTCTAGTTTTATTTTCTTTAGCAACATATGTTGGTGGGAAAAATACATTCTGCTCATAGTATAACTATCCATCCTGCAAAGAAAAATGAACCATAAATATGTAACAAATATGTGGCAAGTAAAGCAAAAGCTGTTCAATTTACTCAAAGTGAGCACTATCCTCATTGACCCATCCAACACGGAAGCTCTTTGTGTCCTTTTGCAATAGCCTCCAGGTGAGTTAGGGAGGTGGGCAAGGTGAATGACTTCTAGAATGATCCTCTATGGTTAATTCAGGAGGTAGAATCCCTGATTTTTTTTTAATATTAATAAAATAGGGGATTTAAAAACAATAAGCACATCTGTGAAAAGCAGGGTGTATGCTAATCCTGTGGCTGGAACAGTTTCCTATGGGAGCTGTAGACTGCCTTTGCTGTAATCAGAATACAGGTCATCTTGATTAATTACATCTTGAGTTGGCAGTTGGCAGTTGGCAGACAGAAAATTGCAACAGGCAGTCTTCAACTTCTGACCAGTTGTTTAATGACTTTTGAAATTATAACTGACTCCCAAAATCCTACTTCTGACCCTTCCTTGGGGTTACTACTGCTGCACCTCACCCTCCATGATTGACTTTGTACACTTGGCTTACTGCTGGTTGCAGGTTCCCATGGTCATTTTGCAACATTGCAACATATTTTTTTTTTGCTATTTTCCAGCAAAAATGCCCACTGAGTAAGCTGGATTCACTTATTGAGCATGTGGTTTGTCTAATGGCTACATGATTCGTTTAACAACCATGGTGACCCGCTTTATGACCATCATAAAAATGGTTATGAAATCTAGTCTGATGATATGGTCGCTTCCACCTATGACTGCAATGTCTTACAATCGAATTTCCTGGCTCCTCTGTGGTTGTAAGTCAAGGACTACCTGTACTACTACATCTAGGAAAGATAATTGCATATTCTACCACTGTCTACAATATATAAGAAAGGAGGAGGAGTTGGAGAAATACCCACAAAAAGTAAGATTTCTTCTTTTGATTACTTGATCCCTTTCTTTTTGTTGCTAATTTGTCTTGGTTCTTCAAAATTCTTCTGATCTGATCAACATGTTTGTTCCAATATTGTCCGTCATCAATTGTTTCTTTGATTTCTGTAATGCTCTTGCTAGCTCAGTGGAAGTATCTAGTCACCTTGTCTCCTCTTAGCCTCTTTTCCAATTGCCTTTGATTTTTTTTCCCAAGGAGTTTTGCCTTTCTAGTACACATTCAAAATATGTAAACTACAAGGTCATTATTAGGGCTGCCTACGAACAATCTGATTTTAATTCATCTAGGATAAATTTGTTTTTACAATTCAAAGTATTCTCAATAACTTTGTCCTGCTTCACAATTCAAATTTATCATTTCTCTTTATTTAGCCTTTTTAATGATCCAACTGTCATAATCATATATTGCATCTGGGCCTTGTACATGGCCTTGATCGTATGTACCTTTTTTGAGGAATTTTGACTAGATAAACAGGATGTGCTAGACTGATTCTTTGAGATTAAAAGAAGCAAATAGATCCCCCCCCCCGTAGATGTAATCTTGATTCATATATGTATTCATGTTGAAATTAGTATCGTTGATCGCATAAGTGATGGAAATATTTGTCTTTATATAAATTTGTCTTTATATAAGACCAAGTAGATTTAAGAAGCTGCCCCATCTTTCAGAGTAGAAGACATAAACACCGCATTCTTGCAAATTTCATTTCTGAAAGCACAGTTCATAATATTATGCAAATTGTGAACGTACAGTGTGAATGTTCTTCTGGTTGGGGGCCCAGTACATTTTTATTTTGTAACTTTATCTTGGCATACAAGCCACTGTGGCTGTGGGCATATGTAGTATTGGGCAAGTTTCAGTGTGAGCTAGTCTTAATTCGCCATCAGTTGATGTGCTGGCACAAGATTAAGCATTCCTGTCTTGTTTTTTGCTCTGTTGCCTACACCAACCCTATGAAAACATTTGCCGAGCCTTGATTTCAGCATTCATAAGAGGACTAGCAAGTACAGAAGAGAATTGCTGGAGATTTATAAAATCAAGAATGTGCTCAGTAATTGAAGGGAAAAAATGCTAGAATTAATTCCAGTGAATTTGAAAGCAGATTCATTCAAGGCTGCCAAGATGAGGTACTGCTTAGTGAAGGAAATGGTTCATTTACTATACTTTATTCTGCTTTTTTGTCCATCAGGAAAGTCCAAGCAAAATAGTTAACACTGGCCAGGAAGATTTGGTTTACTCTAGATTTCAAACCAATTAATGGCATCATCTGTCTTCAAAAATATGAGTTTTCTCCCATGTTCTTGAAGCGATATAATCTCTCTTATATCCCCTATCCTGTTCGCTTTCTCTAAGATGGTTAAAGAAAAAACATCCTGTTCCAACAGGCCTTCAAAATCCTTGGATAATTTGATAATGCTATCATAAATTGGGAAGGGGGCTGGTATTCTTATTTTTAATTGAATTAAATCAACACAGAAATGCTTGTAAAATAATTGTGTTGAAATTCAACAAAATATCCTGGCCATGGAGTAGACATTTAGACTTCTGTTCTCAGAATTCCCTAGATGCATGGCCATTGCTGAGAATTCTGGCAGCTGAAATCCACACATCTGGTGGGTGCCCAGATTATTTTAATAATTGTGAATGTATGTTGTTGTTTTTTAGAACAAAAAATAGAATAGTTGTTAAAGAATCTCCAGACTAGTTCATCTATCTTAATTTTCAAATGCTTTGAGTTGATAATGTTACTCCTGCATTTAGCTGGTCCTAATTTTAGCTGGAAGATTATTTTTCAATATGCCAGATCAAGTTGCTCTGGAATATTCCTAAAACACAGAGGCTCCAAAGAGCCATGTTCTGTTGGCAAGCTTGTATGCAGTTTGGGCTACAAGTGAGGAATGGAACACTGGGAGATTTTCCAAGATGAAGTCAACCTCTGTGCTGGGACAGCATATCTTACCGAAGTGACAATGAAGTTTAACATTGGCTGCTAGACCATATTAGATTTCACTTGCTAGGCTTGGGAATGGCACATACTGTGCATAATGAATATCCCATATATATATAAAATAACTGATACCTTTGTTTCTGTTCCTCCTTTGATTACCGTAATAGCAATAGTAATTAGACTTACATACCGCTTCATAGTGCTTTACAGTCCCCTCTATGCCATTTACAGAGTAAGCATATTGCTCCCAACAATCTGGGCTCTCATTTTGCCAGCCTCGGTAGGATGGAAGGCTGAGTCAACCTTGAGACAGGATCGAATTCTGGGCAGTGGGCAGAGTTAGGACTGCAATACTGCTTTCTAACTGTGCCACCAGAGCTCTTATAATTTAGAAGGACTAAGAAACAATGCAGAGGTAGTTAGGCAGGTGATTAGCCCTGTCTTACTTCTGATGATGTCCTTGACTTACAAAAGTTCATGTAGTGATTGTTCAAGGTTACAACAGCACTAAAAAAACCAATTTATGACCATTTCTCACTCTTATGACTGTTGCAGCATCCCCATGGTCAAGTGATCGAAATCCAGATGCTTGTCAACTGACTTATATTTATGACAGTTTTGGTATCCCAGGGTCATGTGACCAGCTTTTGCGACCTTCTGACAAGCAAAGTCAATGGGAAAGCCAGATTCACTTAACAACTGTGTTACTAACTTAAAAACTTCACTTAACAAATGTGGCAAGAAAGATTATAAAATGGGGCAAAACTCAGTTAATAAATATCTTGGGTTCAGTTTTGGTCATAAGTTGAGGACAACCTGTAATTACGGCTTCATGACATCTGGAAGGCATTACGACGCAGAGGGCTGGCTTCAACAATCTACATGGAAATAAGGTGGCAAGAAAATAAGCTTCACTGCCACCACACTGCATCTTCTTGAAGGTCTCCAATCTTTAATCCTTAAAACCCCATCTTTAGGGTTACCTAATCAAGTCAGCAATAGATAATCGTACGTCCACTGTATTCCAGGGTAAAATCAGACTTCCTTATCCATCTCACTCTTTCAAGGCATTATTTCTAAGATATACGCAAACTTAGAACAAACAGCATGAGGGTGACGAAAGTGATAACATTATCTTATTAACTGAGTAAAGCTAATTAACAAATGTGTTTCCCTTGTACAAGTACAGGTAGCCCTTGACTTATAGCTCTTCATTTAGCAACCCTTCAAGCTTACAACAGCACTTAAAAAGCCACTTACAATTGGTCTTTGCCCTTGCAAATGTTGCAGCATCCAAACAGTTGCATAATCAAAATTTGGGCACTTGCAGCCAGAATGTATGTATCACGTTTGTAGCGTTCTGGGGCATGTGATCTCCATTTTTGACTTCCCCAGCTGGCCTCTGACAAGCAAAGTCAATGGGGGAGGGGTAGATTTGAATAATGACACGCTTTAACTAACAATTACCGTGATTCACTTAATAACCATGGGGGGGGAGGGAGGTGATAAAAATCAGGCCTAATACAATTGACAACTGCTTTGCCAAGCAATGGAAATTCTGTTCCCAACTATGATCCTAGGTTGGGGACCATCTGTAGGCTAATGCCATGTGGCTGTTTTGTGGCCAAAGGATCCTTCAAAATGGCAGCAGGAACTTGGAGGGCCTACTTGGTTTCCTTATTTATACAATATACCAGTTGCTGTTATTAAGAGTTCTTAGGAGAAAGTGTAGTTTCAGTAAATAAGATTAAAAATTTAAAAATAATGAAAACATAAACAGCAGTAATTGTTATCTTTACTAGAAAGAAGGGTAAGCCCCCCCCCCCCCCGGCCTTTTTGAAGATAATCATGCATTAAGAAGGAATGATTCCACAGAGAAAAGTGATTTGTTTCCATTGCTATGTTTTCAACAAATCTAAGATGACAGCTTCCTTTAAAATATTCAGGAGAATGGATTGAATGAGTCTTCGGGGAAAATGCTTACTTTTGGATACTTTATTTTTCTTCCTAGCATTTTTCTCAGAAGTGCAGAGTCTTCTTTTTCCCTGATCAACCAAATATTAGTTCATTGGTTGATTAACTGGCTTGTGGGACCGAGATTGTGAACTGAGAGAGAGTGACTGGCCCAAAGTTATCCATCCAGTTTTCATGCCTAAGGCCGGAGTAGAATGCTGAGATTTTTGAATTCTAACAAGATGTAAATCACCAGACCAATCAAATCTTTCTCACTGTCAGATACTTTGGTCCCAAAGCAATGCTGTTATAACTTTTGATTTTATCCTGGAAACAATTCAGAAGCTGGTGAAAATGGCTTATCATACCTCAGAGTACTGAGGTTTTTCTTTTTTCCCTTTTTTGAAACAAAAAAAACCCTTGAATTTAGTTTTGTTTTGGAAATATAGAAGTTGTGAATTAGCCAATATTTCTTCTACATGTCAAGTTACAAGCTATGCTAAAACAACCCACATGATCGAGAAAGGTTAACATTTCTGAACATTCATCCCATCCCTTTTTAATATTACAGAATTATGTACAGAATCTGAGATGAAACAAGCTTTTATGTGTTGGAGACAGTTTAAGACAGAATATATAATAAAAGGTGAATAGTTATTCTGGAGAATTATAAAACCAATAGTAGAGAATGGGGGTAGCTCAGGGTTCAACTGTAGAATTGTTAGTGATCTCTATGCTTGTTTGTTTGCAGATTCTTCATTACCCAACTAGATAACATCATCAGTTTGAGTGTGTGGTTTGTTCCTATTTGTACACAGTAGCTTGCCCTGCCAGTGTTTATTATTTATTATTTATTATTTAAATCTTTATACCGCCCTTCTCCTTGCGGACTCAGGGCGGTTTACAGCCATTTAAAACAACAAAATACCAAAGTTAAAATATAATTAAAATCGAATTAAATAGTAGGCTGAAGTCTAAAAATACAGCAATTAAACAATTTAAAACCCCATTAGGCCAGACCAGCCTGTTGAAAAAGTAGGGTCTTCAATGCCCGTCGGAAAGTCCATAGGTCGGGGATGAGTCTTATCTCCGGAGGGAGCTCATTCCAAAGGATGGGGTCCCCACAGAGAAGGCTCTCCCCCTCGAGGTCGCCAAACGGCACTGTCTCGCCGACGGCACCCCGAGGAGGCCCCCTCCCTGTGAGAGCGCACTGGTCGGCAGGAGAACGTCGGTGGCAGAAGGCGATCTCGTATGTAACCAGGTCCTAAGCCATGGAGTGCTTTATGGATGGTAACCAACACCTTGAATCGCACCCGGAAGGCCACCGGGAGCCAGTACAGCTTGTGCAAGAGAGGATTGTTGATGGAGGTATACTTTTCTCCTTGATTAGGATATTATTTTCTGCTTGATTGTTTGTCTGGTGTTAATCCCTGCTTATTTGCAATGTTTGTTGCCAGGGAAGATAGGTTCTGCTCTTTTTGTTTCCTTCTTAGCTTTTTTATTGTTTCTTGAATGGTGTGCAAATATGATTTGTTCCTGTGTGTCCATAGAATACATGCTGATTATAATCCATATCATAAACCATGTTTTATAGTCTAAGAATGAAGTCAATAACTTGAGAACCTCCCACCCCATTTTTGCAGACCTCAGAGCTTCTTCTGACTATAGTTGCTGAAAAGTGATGGCATATTTTCTCTTGTTTTGAGATAAGAGAGGAATTCCATGCAGCAAATTTGAATTCAACGCAGATTACACTGACGAAATGTAATCTGCATTTTTCTTCTTGGTGTGGCCTCTGACATTTCCCCTTTGTCAGGCTTTGTGTCATGTCTTTGTGAAAAGACAGGTGTAAAATAGGAGCTAAGAATGTCAGGCTTCTCCCTGTTGCCTAGCACCCCTCTCTCTTCTCCAACCAACAGACCAAGACTTCCTTAATCTTCTTCATGTTCCATCCATCCATAACTAATTATTTGTTATTTGCAGCATTTATTGCAAGCCTCGCCTCATTCTGAATGTTAGCTTTCATAACTTCATCCTTACAGATTCAGGTGATTTCCTGGTAAAATACTTCTGTGATGTGCCCCTCTTTCTGATTTTGTGGGAAATGCTCTTTCCATTCCTCAGTTTATCAGAACAAATTATGCAACCATGCTGTTGTCTCTTGTTCTTGTCTACTGAGGTTTACTTTCTGTGTTCTCTAGTCTTCCTTCAAAATATAACTTTTTTTTTTTTTGCTTCACCCTGAAAAGGCTGTACTGTATAAGCCACCCAGTTGTAGTTTATTTGACAGATTGCAGTTAAACTAAATTATGGCTCAGTGTGGCCCTTTTTTTTTTCTTTTTTATTTCTGGTCACAATATTGTAGGCATAATCTAAATTTTCCATCACTTGGTTCTCAACATTAACCCTGCTTTCTCTGCAGAGTAGACAACTTTGGGCTCGGACTTCTGCTTCAGACCAAACAGATCAAGCGTATGGTGTCTTCCTATGTTGGTGAAAATGCAGAATTTGAGCGGCAGTATTTATGTGGCGAACTGGAAGTTGAGCTTACCCCACAGGTAAAATGTCAATGGCCACTTCTTTGGAAGAAAGCTCCTAGTAATTATTGGCACCAACTCTTCAGTTTCCATTCCCGTTGCTGAAATGTTGTTTGTGTAACTACTGAATTGCGTGATCCTTTTGTGTCTGTTGCAAGCTGTAAGGATCAGACAGCTTTCCTCATTTCTGGCATTTTGCTGAGGCGTCAACAGACTTCTCATCTTGGGAGTGTTTTGAATTGCACCGATATAGGTATCAGGAAACTGAACTACATCAGTCTTTGGCCACATTTGGAACCAACACTAAAGCCTGATTTATGTTGGAGCCCCAGGCTACAGACACACTATAATGATTACAATACAATATTAAAATACTAGTAAGAAAACATAGATACTCACGTACCAGCTAGTTAAAAGTAGGAGAAGTAGGAGGTGTTTTTAATTGCATTGGCAGTCAGATTTTCAAAATCCATTAAGTATTTGCAACGTTGTGCTTGACTGAACTGCACTTCATTCTTCATGCACGTTTAACTAGCCTTTTTGAAAAAGATTGACTGCTTGCCTGTCAGTCAAACTTCCCTTCTACACCAAAGTTAAGAATACAAGTAGCTCATTTCATATTTACCACCTTTTGTAAGTTAATCTTTTCTTAGCTCAACCACCACACTGAGTAAATAAATTAACCACAGCCAGACAGGCTCTGGCTGCCTTCTCCTCTAACTCTTCAGATTCTGGGAATATTCCTATAAGATCAAGTAGCATGTTTGAAATGTTTTGTAACTAGCATGGCTAAGAAGCCATATTTGCCTGAAAAAAGCTATAATAAATATAGTTGGGGAATTAGATTTTTTGAAATATTTTTGAGGAACAGTAAAGTACCTATATACTCAAGTATAAGCCGAGTTTTTCAGCCCCCAAAATGTGCTGAAAAAGTTGTCCTCGGCTTATACTCGGATCAATGCTGCTGTAGGAATGTCCGCTGGCTGGAATAGTTGGAAAACATGATTTATATATTTATTTATTTTATTTATTAATTTCATTTATATACCGCCTTCTGATGAAAGAAGCAGAGATTTATCTGAAAAACTGGCCTCTGCCTTGCCGCCTTCCTAATCTTTTGTACTTTGGAACCCGACAGCCAGCTGAGTGTCAAAAATGCAGAGGGCCAGCAGGTCTTTAACTCATTAGTGAGGCAACCGGAGCGAGCCTTGAAAGGTTGCTGCTCTGGAGGGGTGGGGGAGCAGCCCAGTTAATCTAAGCCAGTGGTTTTCAACCTTTCAAGGGGGTCGCGAGCCCACGCT
>JANHFR010008727.1:5489-15798 GCA_032468015.1 Mimophis mahfalensis | reverse complement strand
TCTGGTCAGGGTAGCTCAGGAATTCTGGGAGTTGAAGTCCACCAGTCTGAATCTTGCCAAGTTTGAAGAGCCTTGGACGAAACCTTTCTGGACCGGTGACTCTTCTCGATAACCTCTGGGGCTGGGGATGGAGAGGACACCCAGGTCCCCTCGTACGGGAGACGGAGGCATTAAAATGGAATCAGCCACGACAGAATGAATCAAAGGCTGGGACCCGGGTGGCCCCAACCCTTCGCCCCAAGGCCTCTGGGGCTGCAGCCGGGGGGATTCCGGCCAAGGAGAGGCTCCCAGTGGGATTCCCAGTTCTCTGCCTTGGGAACGGGAGGAAACGGCAGTCGTGACTCTGGAAGCCTGCTTCCTGCTGTTCTGATAGGCGGCCCTGCCTACTTCCTGAGACCCAGGCCCCGGACGGGCCTTTCCCATTCACGTCCGGTGTCCGAAGGCCCTGCGCAGGCCTGGACTCTTCTTCTGGGACTCTTGTGCTGCGCCTGGCCCTGCACGCTCCCCTGCCACGCCACCTCTTGGAGCTGTGACAATCACAGCCTTGGAGGGGACCTTGGGGGTCTTCTAGTCCAACTCCCTACCCAAGGAGGGGACCCTGCTTGACAAGGCCGCTCTGGCCTTGGGGTAGAGCTCTCGCCTTACAGTCGGGAGGCTGTGAGTTTGATCCCAGGCAGCGGCAGAGGGTCAATGACCTTCCAACTGTGGTCTGTGACCCTGTGGCAGCCCCTCCAATACTGGAAGATTTTATTTATTTTATTTATTTATTTAATTATATTTATATACCGCCCTTTTCCGAAAGGACTCAGGGCGGTTTACAGGGCAGTTAAAAACATATAATACAAAAATTAAAAATAAATTAAACTAAACCGATAAGCCCCAGGATGCCAGGATGTCCCCCCTGGTCCTTCGTTCCTCCAGACTGGCCGGACCCAAACCCTGCACCGTCCACCACGTGGGTCACCCTCCAGCCCCCCAGTCCTCCCGGTTGCTCTTCCCTGCACTCTTTCCAGAGTCCCAACATCTTGCTTGCATCGTGGCGACCAAAACCGGACAATGTGGTCCACGTGTGGCCTCACGGAGGCCTGGCAAAGCGGTGCGAACACTCACAAGGCTGGGCTTAAATCAGCTGAGCTAATCTAGGCCAGGTCTGGCGTGTGGACAGGCGGATTCCTGCCCATCTTCATCTCAAAAGCTACTGCACGAAGGCGTCCGGCCGAAGGACAGCTGGCTGGGCCAAGGCAGAGCCTGGAGGTTCTTTTCAAACCGGGGGCGGGGGCGGTAATATTGCTGTTGTTCCATCCGGTTCCTTTGGGGGGCTTTTTGGGGGGGGGGAGCAACCTCTCTGAGGAGTCCCACAGCTCCTAAATGTTCCGGCTTTGCTGGCTGGGACGGTCCGGGAGTTGACATGCACACGCCTCACAGTGGTTGGGGAACATTAGATGCTCAACATCTGGACAATCAAATCCACGGCAAGCCTGGTGCCAGAAGACGGGGGTCTCCAACGCAGCCCAGCCCCACTCCTCAATTCCTTGATCTGCATTGCAGCACTCTGGGAAAAGAGATTGAGAAGTCCCTGGAGAATATCATCTAAATCCATTGAGTAGGGACAGTTAGCTGAGAAATGGTATTGAGATTATTTTAGCCACCTTGATCTATTTAACTTTGTAATTTTTTGTGCATCAATGTAAGCTATAATCTGTCTTGTGAGGAAACAAAAATGTAGCCTATTCTGTTAGAAATAACAGTCATCTATTACTTCCAATACTAGTTTTCATAGAATTAAAAATAGATGCCTGAATTGACTTATCAGTTTTCATCTCCTTTTTTACTTCCCTTTATACTGAGAACCAATTTGGTGTAATGGTTAAAGCATCAGGTTAGAAACTAGGAGACTGTGAGTTCTAGACATGCTTTAGCCCAAGGTCACCCAAGTTCGGTAATCCCTTTGTCTCAGCCCTAGGAAAGATGCAATGGCAAATCACTTCTGAAAAAGTCTTGCCAAAAAAGCTGCAAGAACCTGTCCAGGAAGTCACGGAAAATCAGATCTGATTGAATGAATGAGAACAAAAATAATATTACTGTGTCCGATGTGTCTGCAGAAAGAACATGAACCAGAAAAGCTTCATGGTGAATATCCTGGAAGCGTAAGCCAAGATGCAGATGTTCCAGTTTTACAGAAGACAAAAAGGGCTATAGCAGAAAACTGGAAAAGTGGCAACAATAAAACATTTCATTCCACGCTTAGCTCAAAAATGCCATATGTTACTAAGGAGGATGACATTGCAGTTATTCTTGAAAATCAAGAAATTTTACCAGAAGGTAATGTGCACTGCTCTTTTTGATAGCCTGAGGATATCATAAATGTATAATAATGGCAGGGAATAAGGCTCATAACAAAAGGCAGAAAATTAATTACGCATGTTATACTTGTCAAAATATTTTTTGATTAAGAGTGAGCATTTTTTTTAAAAAAAAGATAAATGTTTTAATGCCTGAAATTCCTATTTTGAGTATGCATAACCAGGTTTTCAATGTATGAGACCCTGATAAAGCTTGAAAGGGACTTGCATATAGTATTCATGCCATCATGGAGCCCATTATTCCACCCATTACTGCCTTGTACTGATAACAATAAAGTGCAGTTGTTTGTTTTTCTAAATGTTAAGCTAAAGATTTTCATAAGCGACAAAAACACAGAAAAATAATGGAAACAAATGTTATTGGGATACAGTAGCATTATTCTGAAATTTGTTGTTGTTGCTATTGTTTTTGCAATCTTGAATTGTATTTTATTTTATTGTATTTATTGAATTTGTATACCGCCCTTCTCCCGAAGGACTCAGGGTGGTGAACTATGAAAACAGAGCAATAAAAACAGAGCAAACAAGAATTTTAAAAAGATTAAACAGACAAATTCAATAAACAGATTTCCTGATTAAAACTACCGCCCCTCACCCCATCAGCCAAAGCCGGCCATCCGGAAAAGCCAGGTTTTTAACTCCCACCAGAAAGAGCGGAGATCAGGGACCATCCGAAGTTCCACGGGTAGCTGATTCCACAGGGTGGGAGTGCCCACAGAGAAGCCCCTCCCCCTAGGTGTCACCAGTCAACACTGCTTAGCTGATGGCACCTGGAAGAGGCCAACTCTGTGTGCGCGAACCGGGTGGTGGGGAGCCAACGCCGGCAGGAGGTGCTCCCGTAAGAACCCTGGACCGTTGCCATATTGATTGATAAGTCTCCATGACTATCTGAATCTTGCCATCTTTGTCATATGAAAAGATCATTAGAAACATTGGATTGGATCCAGATATTTATTCCATTAATGGGAACTTCTAGGAACATTTCTTCAGAAATCCACATTGTTTTCTTTTCATTTATGAAACTAGATCAGTGTTTGAAGTGACTTATGCAATTTCAGCAATGGATTACATTATTCTCTATTTAGACAGTGAAAAACATTTTTTTCCAGTGGTTCAAATGCTTTCAACTACTGGAAGGAGGATTTTTATTCCTGGGAATTCTTTACTGGGTTAAATCTATTATTTATGGGAAACACAGTGTACTCTGAGGATAGATAATTTATTTAAGATTATAATAATCCACACAGAAATAGAAAATAGAAATAGAAAAAAACCCATATTTCTTCACTTAGAACCTAGAAGGTTTTATGAACAGTGTAAAAAAAAAGCACTGTTCAGTTATTGTTTGTTTTTTTTTAACCAAAACCTTCAAAATTTCCTAAGGCAGGACAATAAAATTGAAACAACATTAAATTTGTTATGGATTCATAGCATCATGTTGAATATAACAATAGAAAAAGCTGCACCTACCAATCAATCCAGAATTTTATAGTCTTGTTAAAAACCCTCATTGCCACATATTCTGTCAGCTGACCTTTCTGAATAATGTTCAAAGGCAGTATGGAATAAAGGAAAAAAAATACTCCTTAAGATGGACAAAAGCCCATAAAGGTGCAATTGTCACAGTAAATTATACTGGGAAAAGGGCAGAATTGCAGTTGTAGGTTCAGAAATACTTCCATTCTATGAACCTGTTCTTCTTTAAGGAAGTTCTGTCCAAAATTGATTCTACGCTCAGAGTCCATCATTTATTAGAGGGAATTAATTAATTAATGTTTTTCTTGCCTGGGATTAAAACAACCAGAAGATAATAGATAAAATGGCAAATTAACTTAAAAGGACAAACAATTTATAGAGCTCCTTAGGGGGTTAAATGTCTGCCTGATGTGACAATTGCAAAAAAAATTATCAGCACAATGTAGCAAATTAGCAAATACAGGAGAATTTTTATTCCAATCTCACCATTTTCCCAGTTAGAAAAAAGGTTTCCCCAAAATCTGGTGCAGGAATGACTTTGTTATCCCTCTGAGGAAATAGAAACAGCTTCTCTCATGCTCTTACAATATCCTTTCAGTGTGGCATGGGAAATTAAATACCTTTTTTATGCCACAGCCATGCTAGTTCTGAGGAGTTGACAGGATGTTTCCCCACAACTGGTTAATCAACAGATATCTTCAGAATTTATTTGTAATCACTCTAATCCTATTCCTCAAAGTAGCCTATTCTGAAGTAAGATATATTATTTAATAGAATAGAGAATGAAAAAAAAATCCCAGCATGAGGCTATACAATAATCCTCAATGCTTTGTTAAACAGTGTATGGATTCTTGCTTGTTAAAATTTTAAAAGAACTTTCAAAATGCTGTCGTAGCACTTAGACTTATATACCACCTCACAGTGCTTTACAGCACTGTCTGAACAGCTTACCGGGTCAGCATATTACTCCCAACAATCTGGATCTTCATTTTATTGACCTCGGAAGGATGGGAATCTGAGTCACCTTGAGACTGTCAGGATCGAACTCCTGGCTGTGAGCAGAGTTAGCCTGCAATGCTGCATTCTAACCACTGTGCCACCATGGCTGTGATCAACAGAGGCAAAGCAAATGTTCTTATTTTGATGTTTATAGATTTAAAATGTCCATTACTTGATTTCATGTATTCTGTGTTTTCTTTAGCTTCCAGGTTCGCGGGTAGAGAGTTAATTTATTTTGATCTCCCTAAATCTCCACCTAGTTCATGTGGGCCATTCAATGAAACACAACTTGAACCACAGGAAAATGAAGAAGATGTTAAAGATTGGCCAGAAGTAAGAAAATTGTACTTATTGGAAAAGCCACCTTCTGCTCTAAGAAATAACCCAAGATGTGTCATGAATCATGAGACTGAGAAGTCTTCTGGGTCGTGTATATGCAGACTAACACCAAGATCAACAAATGAAAACAGAATTGTAGATCAAGATCCTATGGTTTTTCCTAACACAAAAGTCAAAGATCTCTTGAAAGCAATGAATGAGAACCTTCTAGCTCCAAAGTGGCAACATCAAGCAAGAAAGAGTTCTGCTTTTCTGGTTATGGAAGCACCTCAACTCTCACCTTTACCAAGATTGAAACCAGGTGTTACAAAGGATCACATTATAAAAAAGATCTCATGGTTGGGATCATCACAGCAGGAGTCCATTGGTTCACCTTTATTTGTTAGTGTTTCAAGACCACCAGTTTTCCCAGTAGCACACGAACACACTTTCATGGTAAAAAGTTTGAGACAATCTAAAGAAAAGTCCAATGGCTTTTTAAAAAATGATAAAATAAAAAGAAATGTTCCACTCAAATATACAGCTAAGGATGCAGACTTAAATCTTCCCACGTTATCTCCACCATATCAAACATCAGGGAAAAAGTCTGAGATGTTAAGGCTAGATTTTGCATAGACAAAATGATTACCAAAAAAAGCACATGGATTGGAAAACAATGTACAAGTTCACTAAAGAAACCAATAACTTGTTGATTGGAAAAAGGGAAATGGGAAATAATTAATTCACTGATTGTACAATAGATGCATCTCAGACATTGAGTAAAAAGGTTTGCACTTTATGACAAAGAAAAAAAAATAAGAAATTCATCCTTTGAAGAAGATCAATGGTAAAAAAAGAGTAATATATTTAGTCTGGTAGTTTCTGTTTCTGTCCTTTTATTCACACACAGAATGTGCCAAATAACTGATTGATTATTTTTATTTTAAAAAGATGTTCTACAGTTGTACTTAAATGCAATTGATTTATGAAATTTACTGCTATAAAAATTTGTATTCATAATGATATAGAGTATTCCAAAGGCTAAATATTGGCCAATACATTGTAAACTCAACAGGTTTTCATGCCACCCAGAATCTATGCATACAGTATCTCCACTTATCAGTAGGGCTTCCAGCCTTGAACCCAGAGACCCCTGTGTGAAAATTTAGGTAGAATCCACAGTGAGCACCACCCAGTGAATTACATTTAAAAGGAAATTGTTATCATCCAAGTCTCTTTAATCAAGTTTAATACATAATTAAAGATCAATACAGTGTAGTATAGTTTAATTTAGGTTTGATGTAGGTTATAATTAAAGTCAGATGTCAGGCAAAAGCTTTAGAATACAACCATTAATTAAGAATCCATACGGTCAAGCTCGCTCAACCTCGAGTCCACATTGCAGAACAGAATTAACAATAGCATTCCCTCCTCGAGGTGTAGAAAGGATTCCTGCAGGCTTCTCAGGGGTCTTAGAAATACAGAAGCACCTTCTCAATGAGACTGCTGGAGTTTCAGCTCCTCCTCTGCGACCTTGTGGACTCTTGTACCTTATCTGAAGTTAGTTGTATAGCGGACATAATGGGAACCGGTTTCTTACGTCACTGAGGGAAGGAGGAGAAAAGCTTGAAACTAAAGACTTAGAAACTCGGCAGTCCAGGAATGCTCCATAATTCTATGCATTCTCTCCAGCTGAATTGCAGAAGAGAGAGAGAAAGATGTCAGGTAGTCTGTCAAACTTACTTTGCAGGTAATAGGCATCACATTAAGCCACTTTTTTTCCTGACGATTTGTTCGGGTCACCGAAGAGATTTCTACTGAGAACGCAAAAGGGATTTGTCTTTTTTTTTTTTTTCCCAAAACCCAAAGGAAGCTTACTTGTCCTGGCGAACAAAAAAAATATAAATAAACCTGTACGTTTATTTACAATAGCATTTAAAATGAATACATGTTAATCTTTAATGGGATCAAAGAATATATCACTTTGAATAAAGATCTGGGGATGTTGTTGTCACCGAGCAATTTTATTTAATTAAAATAAATAAATAATATATATAAATAAATATTTCAGGCAGTGTTTCCTTAAAAATGTCATACCTGGAAAAAGAGCTGCCTCCCTGTCAAATATATTATGAAATAAACAAGGTAAATATTTGAATTGTCAACCTCTTTGTTTCATCAAAGAGAGCCTGTGAGTGTAGAGCTGCTCCATGGTGTTACCCCGAGAAGGAATAAGCCATCTATAGCAACCTAAAAGTATACAGGATGTAGGGAATGGTCTTGAAGAACAGAAGTGCAGGAGGAATTGCTGCTACCAAAGCAATGACCAGAGAAGCACAGCTTGAGCCCGTGTCTCAGACAGGTCTCTCTCTCTCTAATTCCCATCAAGACAAAAATGAGGCAGGGGAAGAACATTCAGACTTGCTAGCTTCTATTGCTAGAGCTGTTACAATAAAAGTAGTTCTAGACCTATTTGGCATGGCTTTATTACAGATAATCCTTGACTTACGACCACAACTGAACCCCAAAATTTTGTTGCTAAGTAGACCATGGTTAAGTGAATATCGTCCCATTTTATGAGTTTTCTTGCCACACTTGTTAATTGAATCACTGCAGTTGTTAATTTAGTAACACAGTTGCTAAGTGAATCTGGCTTCCCTATTACCTTTGCTTGGCAGCTGGTCGCAAAAGGTGAACATGTGATCCTGAGATCCTGCTACCATCATAAATACGTTGTTAAGCGTCTGGATTTTGATCATGTGACCATGGGGATGTTGCAATGGTTGGGTGAAAAATGGTCATGGGTCATAAAAGAATCTCCATAGTCACTTTTTCAGTGCTGTTGTAACTGAATGGTCTCTAAACGAACTGTTGAGACAACACTTCCTAGCTGTTCCTAGATTATACCATTTAAGATGGAATAAGCAAGATGAAATGTTTAACACATGCCTATGTAAGATATTCATTTTATAAGTTTGAACAACAATGTTCTCCATCTCTTTCAACTGTTTTACCATGCTCTCATCTTCAGTTGCTTGACTCCATTACATAAACTGGCTGGAAATGTAACTGGTTTAAGAGCTCTTTCCAAATTTCAACCACTTCTTCCATTTCATCCACAGTGATGGCCTGCAACTAATAGCCACAAAAGAAGGCTGAATTTGCCACACAACGTGATAGCTGGCATGGTGACACAGTGTCCTATAATGAAATGAAGCATTCCAATGAACCAGACAAAAGGCCCAAGCTTTCTCCAGACAACTAGTGAGAAAAACCAGGCAGTGCATGCACTCCTGGTGGGCTTGGAATAGATAGACAATGTTGTGTTTCTCTTGCCTGATTATACATCCTGCATTTATATGGGAAAACCTGGCTATGCAGATCAGTTCTAAGATGTAAGAATGCAGAACAGGCCAATTTAGTAGTTCAATAGAACATTCAACCATCTCATTGCAATCAGAATGCTTCAGTGTATTACAATATATGGTGGTGTATAGTTAATCTTAGGGTGAATATGAAGTTATAGATGCCTGCATTTTCCGGAGCCACAGAGAGAACTACACAGATACTGCTGGTTTTTTCCCCTTCTTTCCTTCTGTTAGTCATTGGAGAACAACCATCCTAGTTGGGAGAGAAGTGTCAAATGGGGAATTAGCCTTGACTTGCTCCGTAAACACAAGAGGGCAAGGTCTGAGCCTTACTGAATGCTTTTAAGCCTTATCTAGTCTTTCCCAGGTGAAAGCTGCCAATCTGGAGAGATTCCTGTATTATAGTCAGAGAACAATAAAGCAGAGAGTCTGAACTCAACAGTTGTGGATCTGGATGTTTGTACCTGACAGGTAGTCAGATAAAAAGAAAAACAAAAGAAGGATGTTTTCTCAATTTTGTGTATTGTAGAGATGGAAAAAAATTAATTCTTGTCTACAGATTAGACAAGATGTAGAATTCTGCCCTCTTTTCTATTGTGCTGCTCTAAACTCTTATTCCAGTTTGAAAGAGTAGTACCACTACTGAAGAACAAACTTCAATATTAGAGTGTTATTATCCTAGATCTAATGCCTCGATACACTAACTTCAAGTATCAGCACTCCCCTATAGTTGCTTAAGAGCAACTACAGAAGAGCAGATTGAGTAAGACTGCTATAACGAACTCAGACAAAAATGTCTTCATTTATCAACAGGTCTTTTTCTTGAACATAAGATAAAAAAAACCAGAATTGACTGAGGAACTTCTGGGTTGATCTGTTGCCGCTTGTAACACATGCCTAACCATTCCATTCATTTTGTCATAAAAATACACTTTAGTTAATAATTTAATAGTCAAGGAAATTTTGTTTAGCTTCTAAATAGCCTCTGAATAATTGAGAAGGCATCTGACACTGGATAGCTTTTTCATTGCCTTGACATCCACCTTGTGTGAAATGGTGATGAAGATTGAAATAAGTGAACTGTCTCCTGAAGGTTTCATTTTACAGTCTATGGATAGACTTTCCAAATCAGAAACCAGTCAACCATGGCTTCAAAGAGAACCAGCTTAGGACTTCTTTAGAAACAAGTGAAGAATATGGAATATTTTAAAAAGCATGGGAAATGGAGAAACAAGGAGCTATCGGTACAGCTGATTAAATCTTAAGATTCAAAAGTACAAGAAATAGAGCAAAGTAGTTAAGAATAAGGTGGAGCTCTAATTATAGAAGATCTCAGAATATACTCCTTTTTATTTGTGAAATCTGTTTTCTTACTTTGTATTTTGTCTGTGAGGTCTTTGTAGCTGGACATGCATACATCAATCAAGGGACAGAAGAGATATTAATTCCTGATTGTAGAGTTTACCTCTGAATGCAGAGTTACATACTGTACCTAACTTTGTATTTTTGACCACTATTTATTTATTTAGCATATGGTGATGTTATATTAGTCAGGAGAATACAATGCTAATACAGAATAGTTATTTTGCTGCCTAAAACTGCTAGCTTGTTCACACTCAAGGGTTATCCATGGTGCACCACCCACCCACCCACACACACACACACACACATACACATGTATCCAGTACCATAAGCAATCATAATATATTTTATTTATTTTATTTATTTATTTATTAATCGAATTTATATGCCGCCTCTCTCCCGAAGGACTCGGGGCGGCTTACA
>JANHFR010008726.1:19779-34340 GCA_032468015.1 Mimophis mahfalensis | reverse complement strand
TATGATCTATCTATCAGTCTATCAATCTATCAATCTATCTATCTATCTATCTATCTATCTATCAATCTATCTATCTAGCCAACTTAAGCGGGGTGTAAGGAACACGCCTGATTGGGGGAAAGTCAGCCTAGTTACAACTAATCAGCTACAAACCGCCTACTAAGAAGGCCCTAATCCTATTGGTGGCCTGCACGTGTTGGAGGTCGAGGGCGTGGTCGTTCGGGGAGCCAGGGGTAGTGCGCAGGCGCGGACGTTTTATACGCTGCCCCTGTCTGTCTCTGTGTGTCTTCAACATTCGGTTCTTTTTTTTTCTTTTTTTCTTTTTTTTGCCGAGTGGGGCGTCGTCGTCATTTCGAGGCTGAGGGAGAAGTTGGGGAAGGAGGCGGAAGGTCCTGCGGTCGCCGGCACGGGACCGCCGCTGAGAAGCGGGGAAGTGGCCTTCTAGTGGTCCGACCCGGCGTTCAGGCCGGCGGGCCACGGGAAGTCAAAGCGCCGAGGGAAAGGGGGATTGCGAGGGGGAGCCGCCCTCTCCGCGCCGAATTGGGACCATTCGGGGCAGTCCTAGGAATTGGGTGAGCCGAGCCGCAGCTCCTTGCCTTCTCAGCTGAGGGAACGGCCGTTTTCTGCAGGAGGAGGACTGCGGGGGTGGGGTGGGGCGGATCTACCTGAGCCGGCCGAAGTACAGCCTTTTTTCCCTCCCTTTTTAATGAAAAATCGTTGCAACGGCGACTGGTGTTTGCCCGGCTCAACTAGCCTAATCCCCGGCTGGGAGTAAATTACTACTCTCCCGCGGATTCCCCCTGGGAGCAGAAGGGCGGTTCGTGCGTGTCTCTGTATTAGGAGGAGTCCCCGAGACTTAAAATACCGGGGATCTTGGGTTCTACTTGATACACATCTGTGTTCAAAATAATGGTTGGTGTAAATACTCTTTACACTTTAGTTTTCCGTTTCTCTGCTGTTTCTATTTAATTGCAATCGTTGCTACTGTACTTGTACTGTGGGGAAAGACGAACATGTTCATCGCTGCTGCTAGGGATCACTTTTAGGATTACTTATTTTTCGTACCACCTTTCTCGCTCCCTTCATGCCATCCCAAGTTGTTGTTTCTTTAAAAAAAAAAAAAAAACTTCCAACCTGGGTCTTGTTCCAGTTTCATTGCTTTGGGGTTTTTTTTTCCTTTGTGTGTAGCTTACTTGCAGCTTATTTTTATTCATACTTCCAAGGAGGCTTAGCATACGCTTCAGTTTAATAAAAAACTGAAGCGTATGCTTAGCTTTATTGTTAAAGGCACAACTATGTGTAACCTAAATGTGAAATGAAACCTGTAAGAAAAAGCCTAATGAGTGTGCTATGGGGATGACTGACAAGCCTTGGATAATTTTTGCCTTTGATGGTGCCTTTGGCTTGGGTCAGCATTTATTAGCTTGTCTGATAAGCAAGACCACATTAAGATTTGATTATTTTATTTGTCAAGTTTGTGTTGGGAAATATCAATAGTCTTGCAGATGGGATTTTTTTTCCTGATTTCTGGTGGTTGAACTTTTAGTTTGGGTTCATCTTGCAAATTCATTCAGAATTACTATCTTTTATATTGCTGATGATGTTAACAGTATCTTGAAGACTCACAGTTATGTGACATGCAATAATTGCTTGTTTGTTATCCCCTATTGCCTTTGGGTACAACTTCTGGATCCCGAGTTTTCATTCCTTTCTCCTTGCAACATGGAGTTAACATGGAGTTAAATTAACTAAAAGCATTTCCTTGTTTTTTAAGCAGTTTGTTCAGTTTTAAACTTGGGTTAATGAATCAAGGTGTTTAGGAAATTGGGATTTGCCCCTAAAATTTGAAGTTAAGTATAGTACTGGATTTGGGCATGATTCAGCATTTCATATGTGGATGAACTGAATGTGTCAAAAAAGAATCTCCTACTTAGTATTTTTTTTTAAATTATATGTGCGAAACTCTTACATGTGGACATGGGGAAGTTATTTTTGAGGATATTCTATGTATTAAAAGAACAGTAAAGAAAAAAAATTGTCTTTCTTTAGACAATAGTGCGGTTGGTATAATAATGATACATAGGAAGATTGGCTGCAGAAATGTACTGAAATCTAGTAGCATTTGGTGAAATGCAAAAGCACTGTTTTCTGCTTTTCAAATGACTAACAAGTAACATTTCTGCTAAATTTTTAATGGGTATTATGCATTTTCTTTCAATTTTCCCAAGTCAGAAGTTTTTGTTAATAAATGGACTATTCCAATGATTGTTTATTCCCTGGCTATTTTGGTTGTTGAAAGGGATTCATTTATTTCTTATATTTTGTGTACTCCATTCCGAGAGGATAGAATAATTTAATGAAAACATGGCCCATATTGCCCATAAAATACTTCAGGGAAGAACTCTGGGCTTCCTGTGATAGGAACTTATTTTAAAAGAGTGCCATAGTTTATATAGTTCTTTATGGTATATGCATATGAATGCAGTGGTTATTAAAAAAGGGATATTTGATTAGGAGTAGGAGCTTAGAAAAAGTTTACTCCAGCTGTGTAGTTTAGGAAATTATTGATTTATGGTTCTCCCCAACAAGATAAACAATATCTCTTTGCTATTTAAAGAAGACATTTTTGTATCATACTTCAAAAAATATAAATTTTATTTTCTATATATTTTTCTGGGTGGGGGCAATGGTTCTAAGCATAGATAGTCTGTGTTTTAGGAAAACTATTATTGCTTTCACTTGTTACATTTCTGTTTTTCCCTTCAGAATCTGCTATATGCAAGATATTCTTTTCAGCAGTCGTGCACAATATTTTTATTCTCAGGTTGTTTTCATTACAAAATAACCCATCTTCATAGTGTGATGGGATATTTAGTTTTAAATTCTGAATATACTACCATTGAATTTCTTGCATATTAATGCTTTAAACTCTCATAAGGCTTGCCAAATTTCCATGTAAAATTCAAGTGTATTTCTGTTGCAGGTAAAGATGCAAGAAGCAGATCTAGTAGCAAAAATGCTTCGAGCTGTTCTCCAGTCTCATAAAACTGGAGTGCCCTTTTCTTATTTGCAAGGGGAATATAAATCTTTAACTGGAGATTGGATTCCTTTTAAGCAGCTGGGACATGCTACATTAGAGGGATATCTGAAGAGCATTCCTGGAGTTGTTAGAATTGAAATTGGCAAAGGTGGTGAGGTGAGATATCTTTTCTTTATTAATTAAGCTATATGTAAATGTGCAATAATTCTAAACATTCCACAAATGGAAACTTGTTAAAGCTGCATTGTGATTATTTTAACACAAAACAAAGCCTATATCCAGGTATTTGTGCATCCTTACCACTTTAATGACTGTCCTTGTATAGTTCACATGGTGGAATAACAGTACTGCAGTCTTTATCTTATTTATTTGTAATATATCTACAAAGATCCATTTAAATCCTTTGAGTACTGCCCCAAACTTGAGAAAATGTACTTGATTTAAAGGTAATAAATAATAACATATTAAACTTGCATGCCACCCGACTCACTGTGGCTCTAGGTCATTCCCAACAATCCCAATAAAATTAATTCCCAATAAAATTAATAAAACATTAAAGATGGCAAGTGCACTCTCCCTCGCCTCAGGCCTGGGTGAAGAGTCTGGATGCTGTTGTTTAGAAGAGTCTTAATGGCTCTTCTAAACAACAGCATCCAGATCTTGATTAGAATCTCTTTCCAGAGTGCAGTTCCTTCTACAGAGAAGGTGTGCTTCCCTAGCCCTGATAGATGACATTATTTAATCAAAGGCACCCAGAGCATACCAACCCTGTGGAATCAGATTGGCTGGGCAGATTATTGTTGGAGACAGTCCGTCAAGTATCTAGGCCCTGTGCTGGATGGGGCTTTATAGACTGCAGCCTGTACACCCAGGAAAACAAAAGGGCAACCACTGTAGCTCGCAAACCAGAAATGTTACATAGGTACACTGAGGCATGCTGCTCACACCATCACATTCTGGAATATGTTAAAACCTCCTTTGCTATTCAAAGACAGCTCCATGTAGAGCGCATTACAGTAATGAAGCTACAAGTTGACCCGGACATGATTGACTGAAGGACTGATCTAGGAAAAGGGTGCAAAAGATGCACCAGATGAAATTATGCAAAGTCTTTCTTATTCACACCTGCTCTTTTTGAAGGAGTTGTGAGGCCAGGAAGACCCCAGCTTTTGTACCAACTTCAAAGGGGAGAAGTGCTGCCCAATCCAAAGTAACCAATGGGTTACATGCCAGCTCCTTGATATCATCACCAGTCTCCTCCCCCCCCCCCCCCTTTGTGGCGCCCAGTAGCTCCTGCAGCCTCAGAAATTTTTGTTCGCCTCCATGATAGACCAAAATGTTAGAACTATACTGGATTGTGGGGATCAGCCAAACCCACAAAAAAGTACCCATACAGATACAAAAAGACAACATTCCTGCCAGTCTCCAGTGTAACCCATTTGATTGCCATTTTGTATGATCTATACGCCAAACCCAATGTTTCTAAATGGCACTGGAGAGCATAGTACCTAAGAGTGTCCCATATTTTCTTCTCTGGAAACTAACATTACCATCATCTGTAGAGTTGTGGCAGATATGTAGATATAAGTTAAGCTTGCTTTTTAGCACAGTCTGAACCAATGAAAAGAGAGTTTGAAATGGCTTCATAAAGTACACAAACAGGTATCTCCCATAATTAGGAATATATGAGGCTATTAATGCATAATCCATCTATGTTTCTTTCCACCTGACATAGGTAATTTGCCATGCTGTTGTTTGCCAGGAGACTGCAAGAATTGCTAAGCTTGTAGCCTGCCAGAGAACTTCAAAAAAAAAATCAAAACGGCAAGTGAATTGTCAGATGAGGCTGAAACATACAGCCCCCCTCGCCTCAATAGGTAAGCTTGTCAGTTGCAAAACACCATGCCAGAGCACACTGAATGAATCAGCTACTTGCTAATCATGGCAGAGCTTTTCTAGTGTGGCATTTCTGCTGACTGCAGTGAACTGTGCTTACGCTTGGACAGTTCACGCACCCCTCACAGCTGCATGGTAAAGTTGCTAATGTTGGAAAGGAAAGGAAGATCTGTGCCTATAATGCCATAATCTATTTTGTAAATCAGCCTCTAATTTCATAATCCCATGATATTTATAAATTCATAATCCATTAAGTTGAAAAGAAGTGCATTCTTCAGTATTTGGTTATTTTCTAAAATACAGATTTCTGAATAACTGGATGTATTTCTTTCAAAATGACAAATTCTGTAAGCTCATGGATAGCATGCACTCTTGCCCTGTACAGGAGTTTTTGTCTGTGCTGAACTTCTGTGACAAATTGGCATTTTTCAAAACAGCGAACTTTACCTTTTCCAAAGCAAATTAAAGATAATAGGATGTTTATTTCTGTCGGACATTCACAAGCACACTCACAAGGGTTAAAGTGCTTCAACTTTGCTCATTCAGTGACATAATTGTGTTACTTGGACTTGCCCTTTGTAGCCTATTGAATACCCTGTCTGTCTGTGTCTGTGCGTGAGAGAGAGAAAGAGAGGCCGGGGGGTGGGGGGAGAGAGATGGAAGAAATTAGAGAATCCCGATATAAGATAGTAACATTAAAATTAATTATACATTTAGATATCAAGTGTTTATGTAAAATGTGCTTACTTATCAGATTCTCAGCTTCAGGTAAAGAAACAACTTCTACAGAAATATTTTGTAGTTGTAGATAAGTAGAAAACAAGGCTTAGAATGTTGTGTCTGTTTTGTTGTATTTTAGGCAAACCAAAGGACACTCTGAGAAAACCTGGGTTCATGAGGTTTTCAGAAGAGGCTACAAGGGGTACAGTCCCAGTGCTGAGAGGCAAAGGAAACCATGCAGTTGTGAATCCAAATATGAACCTTGCATCATATCCTTTATCCCCTGAATTTGGGACAGCTATGCCTAATGAAGTTTTAATACAAGGACATGTCACCATGGTGAACAGGTTAGAAAAGTTGTCAATGGCTGTTGAAATGATATTTTAGAACTCTCTGTATACTTAACATGAAATTGCTATTTAATGGTATAAGCAGGCATTTCAAATATAAAACTTCAATGATGAAAGCGTTATAGGAATTATAGACCAATAACATCCCTTGTTTTCCACTGGAGATGAGGTCAGAAAACAATGAGTTCAAACATGCTTGGGATAAACAAACATCTAAACAAATATTTCCTTTGATAATGATTAGTGAAATACTTTTTTAAATGTTACAGTTAACAGTATACTGTAGCATAAATAGAGCTGACAGTTATTGTAAATCAGTTGTCTATACAGGTAACAATCTTGAGCCCAAGTATATTCTTTCTGATGGCAGCATTTTAGTGTAATGCATGAATTGCTCCATTTTTCGCTTTCTTCGTATATCAGAGAAAATAAATGAATGTATGTTAACATTAGACATACATAGTCAAGAAATAAATGTGGAAAAGCAGAGGAACTTCCTAATTTATAAAGACCTTTAGTTTTCAGTGATCTGTTTTAGAATTTCCTATAATCTGATGGGTGAGCCAGATTGGTGCAGTGGCTAAGGCACCAGACTAGAAACAAGAAGACTCTGGTTTTTGTTTTTGTTTTAATTCCATTTATATGCCACCCTTCTCCAGAGACTCAGGGCGGTTTACAGCCTCTTGAAATATTAGCCTTCATTCTTTGTATATACCTGCTTATTAGGGCAGTCACACCCTCAAGCGGTGTTTCACAAAGTCAGCTTATTGCCCCCAACAATCTGGGTCCTCAGTTTACCTTCCTCGGAAGGAGTCAGCCTTGAGCCTGGTGAGATTTGAACTCACCTTACTTGCAGGCAGCTGGCAGCTAAGTGCTACTTAACAGCACTTAATCTGCTGCACCACCCAGGCTCTGTTCTAGCCCTGTGTTGAGCATGAAGGCAGCTGGGAGACCTAGGGCCAGTCTCTCACTCTTTCTAAGAGGGCAGTAGCAAACCACTTTGAATAACATTGCCAAGAAAACTGCAGGGGCTTGTTCAAGCAGTGGCCAAGAATCAAGATTCTCTTAAATGCACATCTATACGTACACACACACACACACAATCTGAAAGGCCCATAGAGAAATGAGGTTATGCTAGCAAAATAGATAACTGATTATAATTATGATAACCTGCAGTCAGTGTTTCTTCATATTTATTCATAAGCAAGTATTACTTATTCCAATTATTTAAATATATGCTGGTTTTATTATTACTGCTAATTTCAAATTTAATGATGTTGATTAGATAACAAAGGATAGGACTATTTCTAGAGTGACTGAAGTGAAGGCATTAATAGTAAAGAATGTAGCCTTAAGTTCTAACCACATACATGTAGTCCTCAATTTATGACAATAATTGAGCTTAGAATTACACTAGTATATCCTATTTGTCATTAAGTGGTTACCATGTGACCAGTCTGATTTTATGATCTTTTTATAACTTGTTAAACAGACACTATGTGCTATTAAGAGACCCATTGTTTCCAGTGGGCATTTTATTCTTTTTGTCAGGAACCAGAAGTAATGCCAACTTCCAGTAAAAAATTTAAATCATGGTCATGTGACTGTGTTAAGTGCGAAGGATCAGGATTATATGTTATGTTGTAGCGCAGATTATTCAGGTCTATACACAAGAATCTAATCAATTAAAGTTCAGTACTAAAAAACGGTCAGCAGAATTCAAGAGTGTTTGGACTTGGACTGTTTGTGGGAATATAATGCCTGTAAGGGACATGCTGGCTCAGTGGCTAAGATGCTGAGCTTGTCAATCAGAAAGGTTGGCAGTTTGGTGGTTCGAATCCTGAATGCTGCATAACAGAGTGAGCACCCGTTACTTGTCCCAGTTTCCTCCAACCTAGCAGCTTGAAAGTATGTAAAATGCAAGTAGAAAAATAGGGACCACCTTTGGTGGGAAGATGCCTTCGCCGTTTAGTCATGCCAGCCACATGACCACGGAGATGTCTTCGGATAGCTCTGGCTCTTCAGCTTTGAAATGGAGATGAGCACTTCCCCCTAGAGTTGGGAACGACTAGCATGTATGTGCGAGGGGAACCTTTACTTTTACCTTTAATGACTAAGCTGATGACACTTAACTCCGCCCCCTTAGCTTTGCCTGCTCTTTTCCTATTCTGTAGGGTGCTGAAAACCACCATAATTTTGGGCTAGTTGCCAAATGCTCAAAATGTGACCATGTGACAGGCAATAATGGGGGTAATCCATCATAACTTTGAACAGTCATTGAGCAACTGTTTGTAAATCAAGAACTACTTTTACAACGTATTTGTATATTTAAAGTAAATTGAGGTTTGTCACAATGTAAATTTCTATTTTTCATTCTAAGTGTAGAGAGCTGTTGGATAGACTTGTATTTGCCTTAATAAAAATTAAACTATCTCTAAACTAGAAACAAAAAATTAGCTTCTGGGTATTCTTTCTACAATATTGGGAGAAATTTAATATGTTAGGTATGAGTAGCTGTACTAAAGTAAAACTCTATACCAGTTTCCTTGAATTGTTATACTGCTTGAATAATCTATATTGAAGAAGGAAAATAATTTCCACATATCTAAAATAGTACCATGATTTCAAAATGGTCAATAATCCATTTTTAAAGTTAGTCAAAACTGAACTGTTATGTTCTGTTTTGCAATTCTGTGCAGATTCAATTATAAGGAAAAGAGCTTTATGCCAGATACTTAGTGATCTAGTAGTATTGTCCCCTTCCCCCTTTCACATTCTAAAAAATCAAATTGACAAGCTCAGCTGCTGTGCCATCACTTCTCCATGTATTGTTTGCTGCTGTTGTAGATCGTCAAATGATGATACAACCATCAAGGACTTGTTGTGACTAGATTTTTCAGACTAGTTCATATTGCCTTGTTAATCCTCCTATTAAACTTTTAGGAAAATGATGTTTTCAAACTAATACATTAGTACTATTGTGAGTCCTTTCTAGGTGAGAGTGTCAGCCCTTTGAGGTGGGCCAGATCAAGAAACAAACACCACAATAATTATATGAATGTTAGTTTATTGTTGTAGGGTACATTAGTAGAATTTTAAAAGCCTCCAGGTTTATCTCAGATCACTGTTGTACGTATATTAAAATCAACGCAGGGTACTTTGGGTTTTTTCTCATGCTTCCTTCTATTTCTGAGCTCTGTAATACCTTGTTCAACTTCCTTCTTAACAACAGATTTCTTCCTCCTTTAAAGTCTCTATCATCTCCAGATCAGCTCATAGTTCCTTTACAGAGAAATTAATTTAGGTGGAGAATGTATCTCCCAAATTCCATTGTGATTTAGACAGGAATAGAAATAGTTATAACAATAGCTCTTAGACTTATATACAGCTTCACAGTGCTCTACAGCCCACTCTAAATGTTTACAGAGTCAGCATATTGCCCCCAACAGTCTGGGTCCTCAATTTACAGAAAGATGGAAGGCTGACTCAACCATTAAATTGATACAGCAAATTAAATTTGACTTGGAAAAGTAGAAAAATTTGTAACTATCACTACTAGGAGGAATAGCTACCATTAAAATGGATACTCTATTGAGATTATTATACTTGTTCCAAACAATTCCAATAAAGCTGGAAAAGAAATGTTTTGAGGAATTAAATATATTGGTAACAAAATTTATTTCGCAAGATAAAAAAGCAAGAATAAGTTTGAAACTGTTACAAGACCCTAAGAATAGTGAAGGCTTTGGGCTGCCAGATTGAGAGTTATATTACCAGGCATCTGCACTTAAGTGGTTAAAAGAATGGATAACCTTGAGATGTAGACGATTATCAACTTTGGAGGGTCATGATTTGCAACTGGGATGGCACACCTTTCTACGGTATGGGAAAAATAAAATACACAGTTATTTCCAACGACATTATATTAGAAATGCTCTGTTTTCAGTATGGGAAAAAAATTAAGGAAAAACACTGTTTGAAAATACCAGTCTGCCTCTCTACGATGAAGGCATTGATACATGCAAATGTGGTTGATACAGAAAAAATCAAAAGATATAAAGATATTTTGAATGAGAAAAGGGCATTGAAAAGTAAATAGAAATTGAACAGTCAAGGGATATGCATAGCATAGTGGCCGCAGGTATAAATACAATCAAGATATGAAAAAAATATGTTACATGGTTTTTATAAAGAACTGAACCAGAATTGGACCAGATTTTAACAGGAACTGATGAGAAATTAATTTTAAAAATTTACACTTACCTATTGAGTATTAGAATGGAAGAGGAGCAGGTAAAAGAAACAAAGACAGTGTAGGCTAAAAACTTCAGTTATTCTATAGAATTGGATAAATGGCAAAAGTTGTGGGATTGAAATTATAAATTAACAATGTCTATTGCACACAAAGAAAATTTATATAAAATGTTCTATAGATGGCACTTTCCACCAGCAAGGTTAGCCAAGATGTATAAAGATATGTCAGCTAAATGTTGGAAGTGTAATCAGACTCCGGGCTCGTACTACCACATGTGGTGGACGTGCCCAAAAGCAAAAAAAAATTAGACAAAAATAAAAACTTGGATAGAAAAAATGATAAAGGAACATGTACATTTAAAACCAGAAATATTTCTGTTGGGCATCATACCAGAAAAATATAATAAAGGGATTATGTATTTAATATTACATGTGTTAAGAGCAGCCAGAATTGTATTTGCACAACATTGGAAAGATGTGGAGATCCCCACAGATGAGAAGATAGTAAATAAATGAATATATATACATATATATAAACGTCGCCAAGGTACCCTCAACCTTACATGGGAAAAGACCCGAATACACCAAGATTTATATACCTGCACCCGTGAAAATCTACGAAAACATATATATATATATATAAATTCACGGGTATATAAATTCACAGGTGCAGGTATATATGTGTGTGTGTGTGTGTGTGTGTGTGTGTGTGTGTGTATTAGAATGTGCAGAAATGAATAGATTAACATTTGAAATTAAAGAGAAGGAAGATAGAGAATTTTTTGAAACGTGGGATTCGTTTTATCTATGGTTAAGTAACAGAAACAGAAGTTAGAATATTTAATAATTGTAAGCGAAGGGTTAATTTTACCATGAGGGTTTGTTATGATATGTTTATTATCAATGTGATTTAGTATTAATAACTAAGTATGAATATGTTGGGAAAATAGTGTTATTATGAGATCACTACTAATGAACTTCATGATGATGATTGTTTAAACTAACTGTAACCACACAACCCGCTGTTTATATAGATATTGAAATTGTTGCTCTTTATATAGTAAAAAAAAAATTGAAAGTTCATGAAATGAGGCAAAATTCACTTGTATAATGTTCTGCCAATAGCCACAATCCCCGCTTTCCAGTTTTTTACCTAATTTACTAAAGGTTGGAATTGCTGGGTTTTTAGGATAGCTCTGTTTCTGCAAAGACAAGCAACAGAGTTTTCTTGGCTTATTTTCTGAGTGTGTTGTTTAGTCATTGAACCAGGCAAGGATAGGGAGATTCATGAAAATCTTATCCTGGAAACCCAGAGAACTGTCATGTTTCTCTGATGATGGAAGCCAGTTAAGTCTACACAGTTAGAGGATTCTGTGGCTGTTGGGCTTGCAGAAAAGGACCTTCTAAAAACAAATTGGTGCTTTTATGTAGTGATGTAACAGCCACAGGACCTGAAAACAAGAATGCAGGTACAGTATAGAATCTCTATGGTATATTGATTGTTTAGCTGCAGTTTTTTTAAAAATGAAAATCTGAATCTTTGCTTTTTAGGCCTGAGAGAAGACTTGTGATTCCACCAAGATTTCAAAAAGAGCTTCAAGTTTATTTGACAAGAAATGTGCCTTTGAACATCAATGGTATGTTATTAGAGGTCCACGTGTAGTTCTCATTCTAGGTAACTTGATATATCAAAAATAACGTATCTGCTGATGGGCAAGTTCTCTAAGACTACAGCTGTGAGTTAGATGGGCAAACAAAAGTTTATACATTATTCTGAGCCATGGCTTATTGCAATTACTAGTTTCATGCAATACCCTAATTCTGCATTATTATCTGTAGTCTTATACATTTTATAAAAATAAAATAAAGCCCTATTATCTTATGAGTACAGATGAGAATGTATTAATGTCTCAAACTAGATTTACTTTCACAATCTAAACTGACTTGAAAGTCTTGTAGGTGAAAATAAAGTGGTTGCATTCAGTTAGGCATTCATTGTCCTATAATCAACTTGGAATTTGTGTTTGTATTGACTGGTAGTATTTATACATTCTTTCTGTTACCTTTGCATGTTTAAAATAATGAGCTTAACTTCAAAACAGAATTGTAGGGGAAGCATACCTGAAGCAATTCAGCAGCTCTTACTCATTCATTCCTCTTAGCACCTAAAAACAGAACTTGTGCTATGTCAGGGAAGACGCAGCTATTTATTTATAATTATTATAACGTTGACTGTCTTATTAATGGATCTATATGCAAACATCAACAGCCAACTTTGCTTTTAAGTTTGCAACATTACGGTTCTTTGTGGGAATATCTTAACAGGTGAAAGAAAATTCACTATTTGTATTTATTTGAATATTTATGTAAACTTTTAGTTTTTTTAAAGTTGTAGTTATTGAGTTTAAAGATTTCTGAATCATCCCCACACACAAAGAAAACGTAATTACTTATGTGATGAATTAAGCCTTGGTTTAATTGTGGCTTATTAAATAAAACACACTCTGGCAAATTTCATGCTATTAATAGTTTTGATTATTTCAAATGAAATTTATTTAAGAATATGTATTTGCTTTTGCAGAAAATGTAAAAGAACCAAAACAATTAATGCAACCAGTCCCCCCTCACAACTCAAATACTGATATAAATGAGATTCAGAAAAGAATAAAGGACATCATAAATCGATTCAAAAATGGAATATGGTTATCGAAGATACCACACTTGTACAGAGAGGCATATAATGAAGATTTTAATACAACTTTGCTGGCACAATTTGAATACTGGCCACATGTTTGTGTGGTAGGTGCTAATTTTATCAGAGAAAATAAAATTATTTATAGATTAATTTTCTGATTTGAATGTATGTTTAAATTTTTCAGATAAAAATCTTTAAGATGGCTTACTTAGAAGTCAGAATTTAAAATCATCTTGTAAAAGTCTAGATCAGTGATTTTCAACCTTCCTAATGCCACGACCCTTTGATACAGTTCCTCATGTTGTGGTGACCCCCAACATAGAGGAGTGGTGTCTCAGTTCCTAAGACCATCGGAAATACGTGTTTTCCGATGGTCTTAGGTGACCTCTGTGAAAGGGTTGTTCTACCCCCAAAGGGGTTGCGACCCCAAGTTGAGAATCACTGGTCTAGATAGTCTCACTTAAATTAGGATTATCAAAAGTGTTGAAGCTTTTCTATAGGAATATATATAATTCCATTCTTAATTGAATAAAATTGTTGTTGAGAGCTTCCTGATGAACTTATAGCGGGTAATCTCATGTTTTAGAATCCTAGAAGTATCACTATACCTTAGCAAAACCATCAACTGAACTTCTGTATCATTTAATAACTGCATATAATCGGAGGGACGGTAGAAAATTGGTATTTCTGAGCAGCATTAACTTTGCAGATCAAAGGGGAAACAAAAGATTTTAAGTTATGTTTCTAGCTAGGTTTGGATTAAAAGGGGACTTACTAGCACCATAAAGAACATGCATTTCTAGATGGGAATATGCTATATTTGGAAAAGCTGTTTGTCTTAAAATCTACAGCCTTGCATGTTGATAAATTTGGAAAATTGTTTTAATAGTTATGTTATTTTTCTGTATTGACAGTCTATTGAATATGCTGTAATTTGAAGGTTGCATTCTCACATGCCTAGTCCACTGGGACTTTTCCCAATTTATTTTAAAGCTAAATTTATTTCCAAATGTGTGTTTACAGGGTTAACCCATTTTTAAAATACCCATTAAAAATCAGTGATACCAAGGACTGAGTTCCATAGCAGTGGTGGGATTCAAATATTTTTACTACTGGTTCTGTGGGTGTGGCTTGGTGGGCATGGCCAGGTGGTCATGTGATTGGGTGGGCATGGCCAGTTTAGCAGTTTTGCCAATTTAGCAGTCCATTAAACAATACACAGCAGCCTCCCCTTTTCTGTTCTTCTTTTTAATACTGCATGAAGTTTTTGCTCTAGGTCTTTTTTTACTGGGGCGGGGGGAGAGAGGTTGGCATTGCCTGGGGATTTCTGGGAATTTCTCCTCTGTGTTAGAGGTGCTAAAATAACCAAGATGATATAAGGTCTCCTGCTGGAACGGGGTTGGACTAGATGACCTCCGAGGTCCCTTCCAGCCCTGGATTGCTGTGCTGTTTCAAAACATCTTCTGAAACTGCGTCTAGTGCCAGGGTTTGTGGTCCTTCCTTCCTTTCCTTTTTCTCTCTCCCTCCCGCCATCCATCCATCCATCCATCCATCCATCCATCCATCCATATCTCATTCACTTTCCCTTCCCTTCCCTCTTTCTTCC